>JADRCD010201320.1:19728-49063 GCA_019843815.1 Montemys delectorum
TCTCTCTCTCTCTCTCTCTCTCTCTCTCTCTCTCTCTCTCTCTCTCTTGCTTCCTTTCCAGAATAAGAGACCCATGTGCCTGTTCCTAAAGAGTATTAGATACAACAAAACAATAATAATATCGATTAGCAGGAGAAAGAGACAGAGACAGAGAGGAGTTGAGTCCAGGCATTTTGTTTCCTCTCATACTTTACATGGCACATTTACATGACATCTCATATGATCAATGTAAATAAAATATGAACCATAAATATAAATTTGGCTCTCCAGAAGCATCTTTAAAAATAACTATTCAGGTAAAGTTAATTTTAAAAATAGACACAGCCCAGTATATCCAAAATATTATGTCAATATATTTTAATATGAAATTATTAGTGGGATATTTTGCAGGAATGTTTTTGTATTAAGTGTTAGACATCTAATCATAGTGTGCCCAAAGTGTTCACCGGTTCAGATGACCCACAATGATGTATTTCTGCCTGCCATATGGGACGAAATTTTGTAGACTAAAAACTAGCTCATTGGTTTGTCCTCCTTCTATTCTACCTATCTCAAACCATGTCTTTTATGAATCACAGTGGGTTTTGTTCCGGATTTAACCCCAACTTCATTGCTGAATAATCAAGTAATCTTAAGGAAGGAATTTGGTTTCTTTAGACTCTATGTTATCTCTGAATACAAAACAAAGTTTAAAAGGATGAAAACATATACAGCATCATGGTTCTTGGCACATGATGGCTATGCCTCTTCTTCTGCCCTGAGGCTTTCCAAGACTCTGTAGTGAATATCATGGGCATTGCCACCTGCCAGCAATGCCCCGGGTGCCCTCTTTCTTGGTGCCTAAGATCATTTTAAATAAACATCTTGTTATTATGCTGTGATTTCTTGACCTTTTATCTTAGGGCCAGTTTGGCTAACTTTTGTCTGTTTCTTAGCTCTTCTTTGCCATTATCACTCTTTTTTTTCTTACCTCCTGTCAAAAGCTATCAACGAGGCACACAGCCAATGTTTCCTAGAAGTAAATGATTCTGGTACCAAGTGGAGCTGCATAAGAGCCCTTCCGCCAGAGCTGAGAGATGACATGTTACTACTAAGAGCTATGCCCAACTCTGGGAGACAGCACAGCAGCTCTGTCCCCTGCTGTAACTGTTTCCTAGGCAACCCATACACACTGCCAGTGAAAGAAATGGATGAAAGAAAAAGGCAAAACCTGCTTCGTTTCCAGTTTTTGATACTTTTGAAGTGTTAAAAATACTGAAAGTAAACGAATAGCTGAGCACATGTCTTATTATTTCATGCTATGTTTGTTGTGGCGACTGTCATAGATCTAATAGAATTGTGAGGGAGTTATTAGCAGTGGTCTGGGGTGAGAGAAACTGGTTATTTCTAGTGCAGTAAAGTTGATAGGTTGTTGAAAAGCACTTTTGCCTGTCATTCTGCAGATTTAATTCTATTTTGAGGCATATTGAGATTTCACAAACGTATTTGAAATTTCTATGCTAATTGTTTGTTATTAATAAATAAATACAAAACCAAGCTCTGGCTCTAGTATCTAGAAGCCTTGCTAAGTAACCCTGTTTGTTCTAGTGGTCACTGTATAGATTCCTTGGGGGTTTTCTCTACTTGGAATCAAGTCATACACCAAAAATGAGAATTGTAATTCCATATTTTCACAGCACTGCTGTTCTGCATTTACCAATAAGTAGGACTCTAACTCTCTTACTGAGTAAAGTAAAAATAGTAGATGACCTTGGCTCCTTTCTCAAAGTAGAAGTCTTCTATGTCCACCAATAACTATATGATTCCTATGGTTCTGTGTAGATATTCTTCTGTTCTTGTTTGTTAAATGCTATTCCTATGGACCAAATCTTTCCCATTATTTTATTTGTTTATTTCACAGGCTATGTTGGGTGGAGGACAGGTATAAATGCATGTATACACACTGCCAAATGTCAATGTCAGGTGTTTCCCTCTAGTATTTTAAAAAAACAGAGTCCCCCAGTGAACCTGAAGCTTACTTATTTAATTATATTGGCTGGTCAGTGAGCTCCCTAGATGCTCCTGCCTTTGCCTTCCCAGCACTGCCCAGCTGGGAAGTGGAGCTTTTATGTAGGAGCTAGCTAGAGACTGGACTCAGGCCCTCATGCTTGTACACTAAGCACTTTATCAACTAAACTGGAAATATGCTATTTTATATTTTAATAGTTTTTTTTTTTTGAGACAGGGTTTCTCTGTGTAGTCCTGGCTGTCCTGGAGCTCACTCTGTAGACCAGGCTGGCCTCAAACTCAGAAATCCACCTGCCTCTGCCTCCCAAGTACTGGGATTAAAGGCATGCGCCACCACCACCCGGCTTATTTTAATAGTTTTGACATAAAAATGTTTGAAGTCTTACCTACAATTCTGACTTATGGCTTCTGATTGTAAATATTGAAAGCTGTGATGAAACATGGCTGCTTTGTTTATGGCAACCATTAGCTGGAACCACGTGGCACCCGCACTTATTCAAGGTTACTGAAGAGAACCACACTCTCCAAGTGCCACATTTGCCTCATTCCCTGCTATTCACACCCTGCCTGTTTCGTTCATTTATATTTCCATCTTGGCTTCTAGAAAGCTTGGATTTGCTTCCATCAGTACCATGGTGGAGACTTTGGCCGCCATAGGTGGGGAAGCTTCTGGGAGCCATGCTTGCTAGCACTACTCACTAATGAAAGTCTGTTATCTGAGGCTGCCCTGGCATCATGGCATTGCAGAGCACTGAACAGCCACCTGCATTACTCACCAGGCTGCAGGATGTCTCATTAGGAGAGATGCTCTGTTTGTTTTGGACTTGGCCTCCAGGCCAAAGACACATATTAATCTGCTCTGCAAGAAGTGAGAAGAGGAAGGACCACTGGGACTGGTAGGTGTCTAAAACTGCCTCTGGTTTTCTGAAGATGGAAAATGGTTGCTTTGAAGCAGTGGGGACCCTAGACCATTAGCACTAAGCTGGTTTATTTTTTGTAATGCTTGTGTGTTTTTCAAGCCATTGTTCCACATTCTCATGTCCCCAGTCTCATGAATCATGTACTACACTAATCAGAAATATCCTGGAGATTGATCTTGTCATAGAGTTGTACAGTTTCCCCAGAGCACTTGCCCACTAGTAACCAGCATAAGAGATCAGTAACCACACTGACTCCTTCAGGGTTACGGTGACCCACCGTCATATTCCCTCTGAGGTCTTATGTTCATAAGTCCTAATTAATGGAAGAGGAAGTTATTGTACATTCACATAAAACCACCATCCTTCATGCTCACACCCAAGGGGTTAATCAAAACTGACATGTAACTGTTCTTCATTAACTTTGGGGTTGACAGCAAAGTACAATAGCTGAGAGCAATACATTGATGAATCTAATACAGGGACTTGAGTCTGAGTGTTGCTACTTATGACTTGAATGCCCAGGATAATCTGTTTAAATTTTGTCTCAACATTCTTATCCATAAATTGGATATTATTAAGGCCTCATTAAAAATAATCCCAAATAAGTACTCAGTAAGATGAGAAAACCTATGTCTACAGTTCCCACAGTTCAGAGAACCTTCTAGAGTATATGGACGTACTTTTGTCTTATAACCTAGCCGTTGAGAATAGAATATCTGATTTTGAATCTTGATCTCACCTCTTAACTCTGGAGCATAAGGCACTTCTTAAACATTTCCTCTTGTTCTTCCTTATCTACCAAATAGGGACAATGATAACATACACTGTAGTATCTGACACAAAGTCACAATGACAGCAATAGTACAAATTAAAAAGCAAAAATTTATCACATGCTCTCTATTAATGGACTATATTTTATACAAGCTTCATATTGTTATATTGCATCTTTTCATATTAATACATTTAAACCACACAGTCAGCAGTTAATATTTTCCTTAATATTCCCATTTTGTAGATGAAGGAATTAAGTCATAAAAATCAAAACACTCTGGAGCCTACAGCTGTGGTTACCATTAATAAACTGAGCATCTTCCTAATTCATCGTAACTAGATTTAAGTCATTAATTTGAAGTTCCTTCCAAATCCCTTGTACCCTCACACCTTATCCAGCTCTCTGCTAATGGACATTTGCTGATTATCATGGAGTATATGTGCAATGGAAGTCTGGAACCCACTCGCAGCTCACATCAGAGGTTTCCTGCCTCTCTGTGTTAGCTTGAAATGAATCACATAGCGTTTTGTTCACTTGACAGGTGTATGTGAGCCACAGAGAGGGAGACTCTCAGGCTAACTCTAGAGATACGGTGTAAAATTTTTGGAGTGTGAGCTGATGGACAGAAGGGCATGTGACTGACACTGGAGAGAGTGAATATCTTCAACCTGTTAAATCGAATCCCTTTGTGTGCAGACCCTGCCTGTGAAGAAATGCACAAGGCACAGCACACTCAGCTGAAATTTTTGACCGACACTAACATCCACGTTTGATGTGCTGTTTGAACAGAGACACTGCTGTTCCCACTGTACGGCTCATTCTCTCCCATGTCAGGGAGAGACAGTATCTGTGTCCAGACACTGCTTTCTCATTGAGTCCTTCCCTCTCCAGGTTATAACTGAGCACTTTCTCTCTCCACTGCCAACACATCATAGCCCCTCTCCTGCCTCATTTTTCTCCATGGAACTTACTCCGGCCTGCTGATTGCACACGTCAGTTATTCATTACTGAATTCCTCCCCCAGGAATGGAGCTTCCTTGCATTGGCTTGATAAGCATTTATTGCTAAATATTCAGACATTTGGCAAGCTGATGGTTAAGTTAAGCAGAGTGGAAATATTTATATCACAGGACATGTCATAACTTAAGTATAAGTCCTCCCTCCCCCAAGAGATGGCTTACTATCACACCAGTGATTACCCTGCATCCATTGCCATTAAATGGAGCATCATGGGAAAATAGACATTTTTCATTTGGCCCTCTGTAGAAAGATGACTTTACACTATAATTTGCAAAGTTTCGTTGGAATTATAAATGGATGTCTGAGGGAATAAATGAGTGAGTGAGCAAGCAGACATTGCCAGGTGCCCTCATACAGGGATAAAGGCACATCACTACTTCTCTGGTGCACTGACTGGCATGGGAAATCTTAATTGGTAAATGGACTTCACTGGTCCTCATGGGAAAGTGGCTCACGGAAATTAGAAGTCAAGACTTAGGGCTTGAGTTCCCTTGCTTCTGGCTTCTGAACTTTGGCCTTGAGCCAATGTGGGGTGGTAGAAATTCTAGTTAGATTTGGTAAATCCAACTTATCATTACTCAGTTATGAACATGAAAAAAGAGACTAAAATGTGTGACCAGAAACCTCAAAAGACAGAAAACATATTACATGTAAAGCGGGAGGAAGTAACTATTTTAGTTTAAGTTCATTTTAATTTCCTAATTCTGGGTTTATATTTATAAGTCACCTTAAACAAGAATAACTCCTAACTTTTTACCCTGATTTTCCATAATTACATTATGTGAAAATTCTGCCATACAGTATTGGTGATTGCCAAGAACTGTGTTACCGCAAGTCATGAACTCTGAGATTGCTTTAATGTACGTCTCTTCCTAGAGGAAAATAGGAATTCAGAAATAAAGCATAGCCGAGTATTGGGCATACCTAAAATGTCAAGGCTCCACTTTGGTTGTCTTTCTATTTCCTTTCCTCAGAAGTTCCTTCCTGGCTTCTTTGATGCTTTTGCAGTGTGTCAGCCCTGTTTACAACTGTGTCTTTTTGTATGTGTCAACATGGGTTTCTCATTTACTCAAGTGTTGTCTGCTGTGTGGATCTGGGTTTATATGCATTGTTGTTTTCAATCTTGGGAAAGACCCAGTCAGAAAATATATTCTTCTGTTCAGTATGTTTAAGGAAATTAGAACCATATGACCATATATGGAGCAAAATCTTTCTGAGGAAAAAAAATCTCACACTACTCAACTTAGATCTGTTAGCAATGCAGGAATTGGCCCACCAATAAAGTTTACTAGCAGAACCAATGGCTTGAGTTTGAATGTCCCATATCCACATAAATAGAGCCACCTCTGAATAACATCAGAGTCTTGTGAGGGCGACAGAGAGGGAGCTGCATAGATTAAGACAACTAAATACCACAACAGCACTTCTATCCAGAGTTCCAAGATGTAGATACTAGGGAACAGAGATGTTCATCCTCTTGACCAAGACCTTTCAGAATGACGAGGAGGATGAAGAGGAGCTGTAGAGGGAGTAAACTCTTAAATGCTATTCTGCTATAGGTCACTATTTAAGTGCTGTTTAGAACAATGGAAATTGATGGATTTATTTTTACAACAAGCCCAAGAAGTAGGCGCTATTATTACAGTTAAGAAAGAAAGATACACAGAGGTATGGTAACCTTACACAAAAGCCCAGATTGAAGCTCCTGGAGGTGGGATTTGTAGTCAGGAAATCCTATAGCTCTAGAGTACATGGCCTTAGCCACTCTAAATTGGCTGACCTACATGACACCAAAGATCCCAGCTTAACTATGAGCCGGACCAGTGGCCCATTATGGCATCTGTTCTTTCTGGTGGGGCTAATTTTCTTACTTTTTTAGGCCTCACAGATCATCACCTTATGTGGACTTGAAATGACTCAAGGACTTCCTCAGAACTGAGGCATTTGTCTTAGATTGGCAGCGCTGTTTAAGGAACTATAATGACAAGACTGTAAAATCTCTAGTTTTCCTTATGCTTCTTTGTGATTATATCTTGCTGTCATCATGATCCTGTGGTGATGAAAGAAAGATCAGTCCAGGTAGAGAGTGTATGGCTTGTAAATAAGGGACATTGACAGAGAGGAAAGACACCACCTGAAAGAGAACTTCATTCTGTTTGATCAAGACATCAATATAACCACTAAATGAATTCTCTTTGAACATATTTTCATTTTTGTTTTATCATATTTATTCAAAGAGTAGAGGAAGGCTTGAGAAGCCACTACAGCAGAGCATCAAAAAATTGTGGCACAGCCCAGCTCACAGCCCTCTGAGTTTAGAATCCAGTCTTCTTCAAGCCTTACTTTGGTCTGTTAATTATATAAGGACTACTTGGTTAAAAAAAAAATGAGAAGTACTTGAAACTTTTCTTATTCAAAATTCTCAACTAAATTGTACCCAACGAGGTACAAAGACTCATTGGCACACATTTAAAGACTGAGGGATATAGACAGTGTCCTGGCAGACTTAGATTCAAGAGGCCTGTCCTTAATGCTGGGATGATAGCATATACCTGGAATTCCATACCTTAGGTGCATAAGAAAGGAGAATTACAAAGCACCCTGGACTCTACGAGGAAAGCTTCCCAATAAAGTAGGGGTAGGGAAGGAGAAAAGGGAAACTCCCATTCTTTAGCCCTCTTCCTGTCATCAGCCGTGAGGTTTCTGGATACAGTGTTTTAAAGGACCACATTCTGAATCCAAGTGCTGTTTCACGTTATTCCATCTCTGAAGTCATAGTGATAAATCCAAGTTCATCTGTTTGTTTAAGCGTAGAGCTTGCTCACCCCCAGCTCTCAAGCACTGTCTCTTCAGTCTGACCTCTTGGCATGGCTTCTTTTCCTTTTTGTCATTTTCACTTCCTTATGCAGAGATTAATTAAAAGCAGTGGTGGGTCCTCAGAACCACATCTTCCCACTAATTCTTAAAATACAATGTGTTACACATGAAATAGCTGTGGAGTAGCACTGAAGATGTTGACCAATTGAATTATTCCATCCATACTACTCTATCTCACCAGTCTGCACAGTTTCTGGTTTTGAGGAAAAAAGTGTAGGAAAGCAAACACAAGGATAAAAGGCACATGAACGCCACGAGGAGTAGACTGTCTCTTGAACCTTTTTGGTAGCATTGCAATGGCTTTTATGGAATTTTTCTAGTGGATGTTTTGTTAGTGCATAACAAAGTTATGAGTAAAAACACAGCAGTACTTAAAGTGGTGCCTGAAGGCCTTATGAAATAGCTTTGATTGGGTAATACAGTACAGTATTTGTATTCAGATTAAAAAGCTATGCTGTTCTGGCATAAAAGTCCAATTTTCAGGTGTCAGCATATTTGAAGATAACTGGGAAATTAAAGCATGCACATAGAATCTTTTGTTTCTTATTTAGCACATTCAATAGATGCAAAAGAATATGAGATCTATTGAAATGGCTATTGGCATGCATAGTGAAAGAAAATGGTAAAGAAATCTATGTATCCTGTTTATCTTTTGAGATTATTATATACTTATATCATTTCCTCCCTCTATCTCTTCCCTCCAAACTCTCCTGTGTATCCCTCCTATCTCTTTTTTCAGATTCATGGATTTTTTAAAGTTCAGTATTACATACATATATATTCCTAACTACATAATACAAAAATACAACCTACTTAGGAGAATAATGGTACTCCTATGCATGTTTTCAGGGCTAATCACTTGGAATTGGATAACCAATTGGTATGCTCTTTTCTAGGGAAGACCATGTACCCAGTTTCAAGATATAGGTAAGCAGTCTTTTTGGCTATCTCACTGTATGTGAGTGGTGTGTAAACACAATACCACATTTCAATACTGAGTTGTTGCAAGTACCCTCTGAGGGTCAAATAAAGAGAAGCCAGGAGTTGGTAGAGTCCTAGACTTCAGTTGTCCTTGAAATGGATCTCGTTAATGGGACTCCCACTTCATTTTGAAATTCTAAATCCAAGCCAGTTTTCATAGAATTGCCCACACACAAACCAGTCCTGAAAGCAAGGCCTCACTCTCAACTTGCCATCTCTATGGATAAAGAGATGGTGGTTTAAATTTAGAAAGATCCTTCCTCTACTTATTCCTTTTTTTTTTTTTTTTTTTTTTTTGGTTGCCACATCCTAAGTTGAGGAGTAGATGACAAAACAAGCAGACCAAGGAAAGCCTGTGGAGCTGTTTCCCTCTTCATAGGGACCCTCCCACACTTCCTCTGCTTTTCTACTAGCTGCTGCCTTAAAAGTTCATATACAGATGTTCTTACACTTTTGAGGGCAGTTTTCTCCCAAGAAACTCATTGAAGACAGCCTTAGTGAAAAACATGTGTAGGGCAGTGGTGGCGCATGCCTTTAATCCCAGCACTTGGGAGGCAGAAGCAGGTGGATTTCTGAGTTCGAGGCCAGCCTGGTCTACAGAGTGAGTTTGAGGACAGCCAGGGCTACACAGAGAAATCCTGTCTCTAAAAACCAAAAAGAAAAAGAAAAAAGAAAAGAAAAACATGCTCACCATGCCTATCTGACCAACACCATTTGTTCTCCACTACATCTTACTGCTGACTGGAAGAAGCTGTCCAGCATTGCTGTGGTATTACATCACACACATCACCTCTGCAGGAAGAGATTGAAATTCAAACTTCTCATTATAGTTTATACCAGTCCAGTATTACTTTGCACAATCATAATGCAAAAAAAATATAACTTGGACCATCTTAACTATTGAAATTGAAGAATATCTGTCTATGAAAGAGATGGCCCTGGAATTTAATGACTTCAGAAATCTTCACCTTTGGTGGTAGAAAAGGTCATGAGTTAATTTTCTCAATGGTTTTAAATCAGAGAGAAATGGAATAGCCATAGATGACAACAAAAGTTGAATTTACTACTACTCAGAATTATAGGTGCCCTGTGTGCTTGCAAATTATATGGTATGGGTTACAAGCAAATTAGCATTCATTTTCCAGGAGAATGCATCTAGGTTCATTATTGAGGTGTTTTAGTCCCCTAGATCCCGTGATGAACTGAACACAACAAGCCATCACATGCAATCTTCTTAATGTAGGAGAAAGCTGCTTTCCACTCTTGAAAACCAGGGACAGGTGTTAGTATGAACAGGGCTGTTTTTACAACAACTTATCATCAAGACACCCCGGGGAAATATCAAGGCAATCAACTCACAAGGTCCCAGAGTCTAGCCTGAGACATGCATATGCTGAGTGGGAGACCAGGAGAGCCAGTGGTGTAATTTCACCCTGCCTGTGGCACCCTAAGGACCCAAAGAACACAAGGTCCCAACCAAAGCTGCCGGGCTTTCTATCCAATCAGAGCTGATGCTCCTGTCACAGTGTGCTGAACTCCTTACAGTGCATGAGTTATCTCTCTTGATGCTGTGACATAAAACCTGACAGAAGAAACTTGGAAGAAGGATTTATTGTGGCTTATGGTTTGGGGAAGATTTAGTTTACCCATGATGAGGAAGGTAAGCAAGAGTGTCCCAAGTCATGGTAAAAAGAAAATGAGCCAGCATTTTCTGCCATCCTGGCAACTTGAGAAGCAGAGAGCAGGACCAGAAGCAGATACTACCTTCAGGGTCTACCTCCCAGCAATCCTTTCTGTAAAGCCTATAGAGCTAAACCACAGCCCTGAGCATCCCACAACTTCCCTAAACTGTATGGACATCTAGAGACAAAGTGTGGAAGCACTGACCCTACGGGGTACATTTCATATTCAAACCATGATGTATAGAAAATCATGTGAGGGTTGGAGAGATGACTCAGCGGTTAAGAGCACTGACTGCTCTTCCAGAGGTCCTGAGTTCAATTCCCAACAACCACATGGTGGCTCACAACCATCTGTAACGGGGTCCAACGAATTCTTTAGGTGTGTGTCTGAAGATAGCTACAATGTACTCATATAAATAAAAATAAATAAGTCCTTTAAAAAAAATGAAGAAAGTTCTCTCAAAAAAAAAAAAAGAAAGAAAGAAAATCATGTGAAAGATCTATAGGAAGATTTTTTTTAAAAAAAATTTCAAGTGCTTTTGCTGGAGATAAAGCTTCATTAACCTGCTTGAAAGTGTTATGACATCAATGTTTATTTTGATTTCACTAATTTTCAATTACATGATAATAGCACATAATACGTACTGTTTAATATGATTTGACTGTGGGTCCATAATGATGCTTTTATTACTTCAGTAAGTTTACAGATGAAAAATCTAGAGATGAGAATGCAGAATTGACTGGCTTAGAGTCTCCTACTGGGCTAACAAGTATCTGACCAGGAATGTAAATTTCCTGTAGAGCCAGATTCATGAGTCTGAGGCCTATGTAGATACAGAGACATGAGATTGAAAGAGCTTTATCTCCATTTAATGTTACATGTTCCTTTGAAATTGTGTGTGTGAGTGTGTGTGTGTGTGTGTGTGTGTGTTATTATTGTCATTATATCAACGATGATGAAGGTGGTGGTGGTGGTGGTGGTGGAGGATGTGTGCATGGTGCATGAAGGTGATGTGTTGGTATATGTTCTACTGGCATACACATGGAGGCCAAAGGAGGAGGACATTGGCTATCTTTTTCTACTGGCTGTCTTTCTGCCTTGTGTTCTTGAGATAGGCTTTCTCCCTGAACCAGATGCTCATGGTTTAGGCTAGACTAGCTTACCAGGGAATTCCTGGGATCTGTTTTTTTTTCTACCCCCTAATACTGAGGGTTTACAGACATGTATAGCCATGACTGACTTTCTTTTTTCTTCTTTTTTGATAAATTTATTTATTCACTTTACATCCCAATATCAGCCCACCCTGGGTATCCTCACTCCCCTAGGACATCAAATCACTACAGGACAAGGCACACCCTCTCCCACTGAGGCCAGATAAGGAGACCCAGTTAGCGGATCTGGATCCACAGGCAATGCCAGGCTTTTACCGTAAGTACCAGAGAGTCAGTATTAGATCCTCATGTTGTTCAGCACATGCTTCCCCACTGCTGTATCTACTCATCCCTCCCTTGAAGTATTTTGTTCTTTCCCTAACCCTTCAGTTTCATTTCCTTCTTCTCAGTGTGACACTTGCCATTGACCCCAGGGTCTTATGTAGGTTAGGCAAGGACCACACCCTCAGCTATAGCTCCTACTCCTGCAGTCATACTTCATGTTGGGCCCTGAAAACCATGTGCCCAATCTTCGCTCTCTCTCATCATAAATCTTCTACTTGGTAATAGTTCTTCCCAGAGATCTGCTCTACCTTGCCAAAATAAACCTACCAGAAATAGTCACTTTCTGTTCATTACCAACCAGATGGCATACTCTTGCTACAGTCTGCTTATCCCACCCATGGGGGTGGATTTGATACCTGTATTAATCTTAGATTGTCACCTTCCTATGGAAAATATATGAGAAGCCAGCTTCTAGATGGCTGCCTAGTTGGACAGTATACAGTATGGAACTAAATTTCCTTAAGTGGTTTACCAGCCCCCTTCAGTTTTTCATTTCTTCTAAACATATTCAATTATATTTTCATTTCTACACAGAGAGACATTTCATTTTTTTCCACCCCAGTGTTTCATTCTCTTTGACCTACCTAAAGTGCACTGGTTTTCTAAAAGTGATCCCTACTATTCATGAATTTTATTATTGATAATGAACATCCATTTAGTTCTCAGCATTTGTTTGAAGCCATTTTCCTGCTAAACCAGATTTTTTTTCGATCTCAACGCAGTATGTCAGCTTTGGAGTCAAGAAGCCGACAAATAAACGGCATATACGCTTTAGTTGCTCCGTTGTTTTTCTTAAAGTCTTCAGCATTTGGTTTTGGAATGTATGAGCTAAAGAAACGGTGTTCTGGTTTTGAAACTCACTGAACCCTAAAATCAAGTTTTGCTTCATGTCATATGTAAGACAGATTCTACATTCTTAGTATTTTTGAATCACAATAGTTTCTTTTCATTCACAATGCATAGTCCCATTTGTTTTATAATTTTTTCTATTACTACCACGTATTGCCATGGTTTAAGGAATATTAGAATCATCTAGTATGACATGTATGCTTCTTGGGCAATGAAACTGACGCTAGAGAGAGGGATATGGGAGTTTTCCAAGACTGTTTAGTAAGAGCATGGAGCAGCAGAAGATGGAACGAGGTACACAAGACAGCACACAAATCCCCGACACTGTTAAGTTCAGGATTCTTTTATTACAGCACACAAATCTCTTTTGATGCCTAAACCCACTAAGATTTCTTCTTTAATTTTCTGTTCATGATAAATATTTATATAGCCTTGAGCCTGAAGTTAAAGTTTAGCCTTCCAGGGCTCCATGAATATGAAAAGCAGAAATCTGGAGGGAGATGCTGGCTTTGCCGTGAAAGGGCAACAGTGTTTTTGAATGTTCAGTGTCATGTCTGAAAAATAAATGTCTGCTTTTCCAATTAAATTTTCCTAACAAACTGCCATGCTTCTAGATTGTTTGGATAATTTTATATCTATGGAACATATTTTGTAAAACAAACTGCCCAGCAAAAGGTGTCAGTAAATTCATGTCTTATTGAGTCTATGGTGAAAACAGTGTAGTTAAATCTGACCCTTAATAAAGAGAACCAGGAAGGGCCCTGCTGGAAGGGGCTAGTTCCTCACCATAATGTTCTTGTTTCGGTTGCTACAAGAAACATCGAAATACACTTGCCATAAAGGCAAACTGTGAATTCTTTGTCACTGAAAACCAATCTAATGAGGATCTTACAAATATGGGAATTGATTCCAAATTACAATATTATTAGCATCAAAATATTTTTCTTTTAAAACAATCCGCCTAGGGTGTACTCTGGGGATGCAGTATAATTATACTGACCAGACAGCATAACTTGTAATTGCCAATTATGAGATTTTTTTTCAGGATAAGCTGACTCTGATATGGTTAGAAAGCAAGAGTCCTGATTAAATATTTTTTTTCAAGAAAGACCTAATGCAGAGCATCTGTTTTTTTTTTTTAAATAACTTTCTTCATGACCAATTTACCCAACATTTACAATTCATTCCCATTCCACAAGACACCTTTTAACCTTATGATCTTATGTAATGGTGTTATTATTCATTGAGGGATGGCTTTTCTGCTCCCTATCTGCAACCCAACCTTATAGAGTACAAACAATCAGTCATACTTAGGAGAAGAGGACCAGGGTCATGGAACATGGGTGATCCCAAGGCTTGTCCTCCTCCCCCACCCTTTGTTTTCCTCAAGGGTACCATTTCAGCTCTAAATCCTATCTCTGTTGGCTACTCCTATCATGTCCACTTTCACACTCTAATTCCCAAGGCGTTAGCAGTTTGGCCATCAGGAAGCACCCCAGAACAGGCAAGAAGTACTAGCTTAGAACTTTCATTCTCATTCTTGGGCCATGTTAGTTAATCTCTCTCTGAGTCTCAGTATCTTCTCTACAATTGAAATGATAATATCAGAATCCTTAATGAATGGTTGGCCATATGTATAAAGTTAGATATAGTAGAGTAGCTCATAAATTTTCTCTTATGCGTAATTATTAGATGATACAGGAAATGGTGTGGATATAAGAAAATCTTAGAACTAAGACACATCACTTTCAATGAGTCTTCTGCCAGTAGTCCTGTCTGACAGCTGTACCCCAATTTAGATAGATATGAAGGATAAGCAACAGGTTCTTTGATTATACCAAATGCTTACATTTCCAACATCTACAGGGAAATGTTATGTGGTCTCTAAATAATTTCCATCCACATGTTACACTCAAAGAATAGCAGACCTTTCTATTTTCCAAATTACTTGATTTTACCCAGACCATAGGTATCTGATAAGTGGAGATGCTTGCAGACAAGACATCCAAAGAATGAACTATGCTAATACAGTTCAAAGCCACACACACACACACACACACACACACACACACACACACACACACACAAATACATGTCAGTTGCTAGCTAGGACAACATTCAAGAGAGACATGCAGAGCACATTCTAAGTATACAACTCAAGAGGCATTCCAACAGACAGGAATTCCAGGAAACCACATACTATGTTCTTCTATCTAGAAAAGCTGGGTGGGATCACTGAGAGAGTCTCTTGGCAGTGTCGTTTGAGAGATTATACTTTGTCCTATGTTTCTCAGACTGGTTCACTCCCCAGAATTTAGAAGCTGCCTAATACGGTGGTGCACACATTCAAGACGTACATACTACAAGGTCATAAGAATGTTGAAATTTGGTTCATGATAATAGTTCAAAATGTTTATAGACATTTCAACTCTGGGTTGTAAAACTGTCACCAGTTCATTGCTGTCTTCATGAGTGAGAACTGTCGAGAAACTCTGCTGTTGGATTTCTAGTATAATGAAGGTTACACATATTAATGAAGACAAGTAAATGCCCCTGGAGAAGTACCTAAATCTTATTCAGCAGCCATTCTCCATTCTCTTCATCATTATATTAGTATGAGGGCACTTACAGTCTTGATCAGGAGATTGCATGTCTTTTCAGAAGTTAGCATCATCCAGGAACTAAAGTAGTAACTATCAACTTAGATAATTTTGCTCCATGTTGACTACTGACAATACTCACAGACATGTATATTGTTATTATTGAAATCTACATAGAAGCCAATGAACCTGTAGCGAAATTGACCCATGACCATGGTACTGTTGAGGAGTCCTCTACAAAATAATTTAGCTGTAATTTTGTCCTCAGAAACAACATGTGATGTGGATTGTGGTGTTACTCCATTCTACAGAAGCACAGACAGGAGCAGTGAGAGGACAAGAGGTTATTCAACATCCCAGAGGTTATGAGGGATGTAGGTTTGGCTTCATCTTGAACAGGTCTTCTAAAGGCAGAGTCAGAAGAGAACTCTCTCTCCTCCTTCCACCCCATGGTACTGGCTCTTAATTAATTATTATGTGAATCGCCTCAGAATGTTGCTATTTACAAGATAGATTTCTATTTTTTTTTTAAGGGAAGCAAAAAAAATCATATAATTTATTGCTTGGGCTCTAGGCTGTCATTTGAACTACGTACTCTGGACTTGTGTGATTGCCAGTGCAACTGGCCACTGTCCCAGGCCTGATGGAAACCCTCCCTTGTGGCTGTTATTTCTTTGATTTAAGTCCTCACTTGCCGTGAGTGGTAGTGTACTGTGGCAATGCGGTTTTTTGTTCAGGAGTATCGGTAGCTCATCCTTTCAGGAGAGAATATTCATGCATCACCATGCCTTGTAGGCTCATGTGCATGATCTCTAAAATGTGTTATCATTTTTTTGGTGTGTGGTGTCATGGTGGATTTTATCTTTCCCTGACTTAGGTAATATGCTGGAGGCAAAGAAAAGATTAGGGCTCACCAAAGCTAACAGGGCAGATGTGGCTCTACTGTTATTTCCTGCCAGTCAAAAAGAAATAAGGGATAATAAAACTCATCAGTTGCTATTTGCAACACTGTTTACTTTCACTGGATATTTCTGGTCTCTTGTTGACATGAGCACTCACTGCTCCTTTGCCATAGTGGGTAATTTATTTTATATGAGGTGGTATTTTCACCATGTTTTGAATCATGCTGAACTCTGTCTGGATAAAAATAAATGCTCTCATTTTCTCCAATGGGTGTTTTCTTTTGCCCATGAAAGTTATGATTGCTTTGATTTTTTTCCTCCCAAATCCACTCTATGAACTCCTGGTAAATATTTGAACGAAAAGTAAAAAATAGCATAATCAAACAAAATGCCCACAGAAAAATAGAGAAAGTGAGAAGTAACTTCTGCCTTTCCAAGTTTTATCCTGTGAGTTTTAAATCACTCATTAGGTTCTACATTAGGATCTATCCGTGGAATTCTTACATTATTTTTATCAGAATAGAACAAAGAGATAACAATCACCAAGCAACATTTTAATATGTCAGAGACAAAGGTGGCATGCTGGGTTATACTGTCTACATAAAGATGAACACTGTTAGCTCAAAGCGAAAGATGAAGCCAAGCAAAGCAGTGGAGTTGAGGCAAAGTTAGAAAGGAGAGGAGTAATGATGGGGGGAGGTGGGGCTGAGAAAGAGTAGGTGTGAGGAGAAGTGAGATTGGTTGGGGTAAGGAAAGGGTGGGATCAGGTTAGGAAGAAGTGTGACTGGAGGACAATAGGGGTGGAGCTCATAAAGCTGGAGGAGACAATAGGTGAGGGACAGATAGGATTTTATATCCACAGAGAATTTCAGAGTTTTACTTCGGCCTTACTGTATTGAGGGAAATTCTCCCATCGTCAGTATATATTTAGATTGAACAGGGGTTGTCAAGAATAAAGGGAAGACACGGTCCTAAATCCTGTTTTGCCTTTCTCACAGACTATGTGCTTTCTCACTGAAACTTCTCCCTCCTCCTCTACAGTTTTCTTTCTACCTAACTTTCTGTCTCATTCAGTTCCTCACAGCTTCCCACCATCCTTGCATTTATTTCTCAGTACATAACCACACTGCCTTGCAAGGTTATTTCTTAGATCTAGTTCCTTCAGTGGGATGGGGATCTCGTTGGTCCTGCCAAAAGTTTAAAGCACCGCTCAACCTAAAAGTTCCTTGTCCTCTGTCCTCATGCCACCCTGGTTCAGAGAGGCACACTCCTGGGTAAAGCTCAGGCTGGGAGACTGCATCCAAAGACAGCATCCATTTACCAAGATGGGTAGAAGGCAATAACTGCTAAACTACAATTAAGATTTGACAGTATTCTTAGCAGAAAATGGGCAGGAAGGGCATGGCTGAGAAGAAGTGATGTTTTGATTTTATGAGGCATGATCACCCTGGCAGTAGGAGATTCTGGACAAGAGTGTTGAAATGGAGCGATGGCATTAATCCTGTCCTGCTACTGGTGAGGCAAAATTGTGGTTGAAACTAAAGCAAGAAGATCCTTTTAGAAGGATGCTTAGGAGAGTGAAGGAGCATCTCTACCAATCAGAATCCCGTGTTCCCACCACTGTGCTGATCTCAGGGTATTTAGCCCTCTTCAGGGTTTTGTTTCCTATATTTTTAAGATATTTGCTCAAGTGATTGTAATTTCAAGTGGCCAAGTCTTTTCATTTTCTATGGTAAATCATTTCGATAGCCTAAAGATTTTATCAAGTTGTATTCTACCATATAGAAGTAGAGGTATTTCATAATAATCTCTATCACCATTTGATACTCTCAGAAGGACATATTAGTGGCATAAATATAAATCTTCTATTTATTTGCTAGAGAGATAGGTTAGTCAGTAAAGTTTTTGTTGTACAGCCCTGGGGCCATCAGTGCCATTCCTTGCAACCATGTAAAAGCTACACATACTGACATAGGCTTATAGTCCCAGCACCAGAGACACAGAGACAGGAGGATCCCTGGAGCTCACTGAGCAGCCATCCTAACCCAAAGAGACTCTGTCACCGAACACAAAGTGGGCAGTTCATGGTAAATGACTCTGGAGCTGAGCTTTAGCCATGTATGCATACATACCCACACATGTCCCTGTACAGACATAAACACACACACACATACGCACAAACTTGCCCCCAGAACACTTTCATTTATTTAGTAAAACAAGCAAACAGAACTAATTTTGTCAAGTGTATGGAAACATGGAGCCAAGACCAGTAAGAACTGAGAGGCTTATGAAATCCTGCAGTATAATCAGTGGTTTGTACCGCTGAGAATATAGTGCAGGTCTTAACCCATCTGTCTTTGCTGCATTATCTTGGTTTTCCATCTTCATAGTACTCAGCTGTAAAACAGGAAAATAGCATTTGTAAGTACGTGTCAGACTGAAGTAGATAATCTGCGTAATTCTCTTTCCAAATGACAATATTGTCAGGAGCTCTTATTGTGTGTTTTGAGCTGACAACATGGGACAGGAATAATTTAAATCCTGAAAGAGTAGGGGTGGGCCAGTACTGGAGTAAATACGGTGAAACTAGGTGAGTGGTAAATTTTAGGTAGGTTCCCAAATTCTGGCATACAAGATAGGCATTCTTTTCAGGTAAATTTTTAACACTCAACATAAGAGATACCATGATAAATAAAAGCGCCAATGGACAAAACAGAAACCGAACTTACAGAGGTTATCTCTGCCTTATTTAACTGATTTCCGTAAAGCTTAACTGATAAGAACAGGCAGCCAACTCTGGAGCTAGGCTTGAAACTTTAAAAAAGCGTCATACCAAGATATTCCTTCCATTTACTGACGTGGTTGGTTTGGTTGGTTTGGTTTTGGTTGAGACACTTTGCTAGCTGTTGTCATTGGATGGATTTGGTACTAGTTTTGGCGACCAGATATATATAGTTCTGCATCCTCTGTTTCCTCCCTCCAGGTGCTACATTAAACACCAGGCTGGGAGAATGAATCAGAGTCTGTAATGGGTGGGGTCTGTAGGATGCTGAGAGTGAGTGGGTGAGGTGGGGTGTTCCCCAAAGATTTTAGTGTTACAGCTCTTTTAGATGATACTCAATGAAGCAGCCCTCTTAGAAGCCCTTTAGTGGATCTTTAGTGGCGCACATGCACTTTATTTGGGGTGACCGAGGGCTATATATGAACCTTGGAGAGTGGGAAGGAGTTTTTGGGGTGAAAGGCTAGAGTATAAAGTACTGTGAATGCCTCATCTATATGGAGAGGCATTCCTGGAATCCCAGGTACTTGCTGGGCTGAGTTCTTATCAGAAAGTGGAAGTTGAACTTGGAAGTTTGCCAAGGGCTTGAACCCTTCCTCAGGCGGCGGAGGTTGGGCTCCCAAGACAAGGTCAGAGAAGCAGAAGCCCTGCTGGAAAACAGAGTCCTTTATTTTACTCTGAACTCAGAAGGGCTATCAGGACATGGTAGACTTCAACCTTAAGTAGCAAGATGAAACATATGAACACCTCATTTAATATCCTTTGTCCTGGCTTCCGTAGAGATTGCTTATATTATAGCTCAATGGTTTAGATTTCAAGCCTGATCAAGATGTCTGAGGTCATCATGTACTGACAATGTGTTTTGGGGTGTGTTTTGTATACACATTTTTATTTTTTATTTATTTTTTATTAAATATTTTCTTTATTTCCATTTCAAATGTTCTCCCTTTCCTGGTTTCCCCTCTGGAAAAAAAAAAAAAAAAACCTATTCCCTCCCCTTTCCCCTTGCTTACGAACCCACCCTCTCCTGCTTCCTGGCCCTGGCATTCCCCTACACTGGGGCATAGAGCCTTCAGAGGACCAAGGGCCTCTCCTCCCATTGATGACCAACTAGACCACCCTCTGCTACATATGCAACTGGAGCCATGAGTCCCACCATGTGTACTCTTTGGTTGGTGGTTTAGTCCCTGGGAGCTCTAGGGGTACTTGTTAGTTCATATTGTTGTTCCTCCTATGGGACTGTAAACCCCTTCAGCTCTTTGGGTCCTTTCTCTAGCTCTTTCATTGGGAACCCTCTGCTCAGTCCAATGGTTGGCTACGAGCCTCCACTTCTGTATTAGTTGTGCACTGGCAGAGCCTCTCAGGAGACAGCTATATCAGGCTCCTGTCAGCTAGCATTTGCTGGCATCCACAAGAGTGTCTGGGTTTGGTGATTTAAATGGTCTCCAGGTGGGGCAGTCTCTGGATTGTCCTTCCTTCAAGCTCTGCTCCACACTTTGTCTCTGCAACTCCTTCCATGGATATTTTGATCCCCCTTCTAAGAAGGAACGAAGTATCCACACTTTGGTCTTCCTTCTTCTTGAGTTTCTTGTGGTTTATGAATTGTATCTTGGGTATTCTGAGCTTCTGGGCTAATATCCACTTACCAGTGAGTGCAAATCATATGTGTTCTTTTATGATTGGGTTACCTCATCCAGGAGGGTATCCTCCAGATCCATTCAATTCCCTAAGAATTTCATAAACTCATTGTTTTTAATAGCTGAGTAGTACTCCATTGTGTAAATGTACCACATTTTCTGTATCCATTCCTCTGTTTAGGGACACCTGGGTTGTTTCCAGCTTCTGGCTATTATAAATAAGGCTGCTATGAACATAATGGAGCATATGTCCTTATTACATATTGGAGCATCTTCTGGGTATATGCCCAGAAATGGTATTGCTAGGTCCTCAGGTAGTACTATGTCCAATTTTCTGAGGAACTGTCAAACTGATTTCTAGAGTTGTTGTATCAGCTTGCAATCCCACCAGCAATGAAAGAGTGTTCCTCTTTCTCCACAACCTCAACAGCATCTGCTGTCACCTGAGGTTTTGATCCTAGCCATTCTGACTGATGTAAGGTGGATTTTCAGGGTTGTTTTGATTTGCATTTCCCTGATGACTAAGGATATTGAACATTTCTTTAGGTGCTTCTCACCTATTTGGTATTCCTCTGTTGAGAATTCTTTGTTTAGCTGTGTACCCCATTTTTAAATAGGGTTAATCTGATTCTCTGGAATCTAACTTTTTGAGTTCTTTGTATATATTGAATATTAGCCCTCTATCAGATGTAAGATTGGTAAAGATCTATTCCCAATCTGTTGGTTGCTGTTTTGTCCTATTGACAGTGTCCTTTGTCTTACAGAAGCTTTGCAATTTTATCAGGTCCCATTTGTCAATTCTTGATCTTAGAGCATAAGCTATTGGTGTTTTGTTCAGGAAGTTTTCCCCTGTGCCCATGTGCTCGAGGCTCTTCCCCATTTTCTTTTCTATTAGTTATAGTGTATCTGATTTTATGTGGAGGTTTTTGATCCACTTGGACTTGAGCTTTATACAAGAAGATAAGAATGGATCAATTTGCCTTCTTCTACATGCTAAACCACCAGTTGAGCCAGCACCATTTGTTGAAAATGCTGTTTTTCCACTGGATGGTTTTAGCTCCTTTGTCAAAGATCAAGTGACCATAGGTTTGTGGGTTAATTTCTAGGTCTTCAATTCTATTCCATTGATCTACCTGCCTGTCACTGTACCAATACCATGCAGTTTTTATCACAATTGCTCTGTAGTACAGCTTGAGGTCAGGGATGGTGATTCCACCAGAAGTTCTTTTATTGTTGAGAATAGTTTTCGATATCCTAGAATTTTTATTATTCTAGATAAATTTGCAAATTGCTCTTTCTAGCTCTGTGAAGAATCAAGTTGGAATTTTGATAGGGATTGAATTGAATCTATAGATTGCTTTCGGCAAGATGGCCATTTTTACTATATTCATCCTACCAATCTATGAGCATGAGAGATCTTTCCATCTTATGAGATCTTCAATTTCTTTCTTCAGAGACTTGAAGTTCTTATCATACAGATCTTTATTTGCTTAGTTCGAGTCACACCAAGGTATTTTATATTATTTGTGACTATGGTGAAGGGTGTTGTTTCCCTAATTTCTTTCTTAGCCTGTTTATCCTGTGAGTATAGAAAAGCCACTGATTCTTTTGAGTTAATTTTATATCCAGCCACTTTGTTGAAGTTGTTTATCAGGGTTAGGAGTTTTCTGGTGGAATTTTGGGGGTCACTTAAGTATATTATCATGTCATCTGCAAATAGTGATAATTTGACTTCTTCCTTTGATCTCCTTTTATTGTCTAATTGCCCTGGCTAGGACTTCAAGTACAATATTGAATAGGTAGGGAGAGAGTAGGCAGCCTTGTATAGTCCCTGATTTTAGTGAGACTGCTTCAAGTTTCTCTTCATTTAGTTTGATGTTGGCTACTGGTTTGCTGTATATTGCTTTTACTATGTTTAGGTATGGGCCTTGAATTCCTGATCTTTCCAAATCTTTTTATCATGAAGGGGTTTTGTCAAATGCTTTCTCCTCATCTAATGAAATGATCATATGGTTTTTTTCTTTGAGTTTGTTTATATAATGGATTATTACATTGATGGATTTCCATATATTGAACCATCATGCACTCCTGGAATGAAGCCTACTTGATCATGATGGATGATCATTTGGATGTGTTCTTGGATTCAGTTTGCAAGAATTATATTGAGTATTTTTGCATCAATATTCTTAAGGGAAATTGATCTGAAGTTCTCTTTCTTTGTTGGGTCTTTGTGTGGTTTAGGTATCAGAGTAATTGTGGCTTCATAGAATGAATTAGGTAGAGTACCTTCAGTTTCTATTTTGTGGAAGTTTGAGGAGTATTGGTATTAGGTCTTCTTTGAAGGTCTGATAAAACTGCACTAAACCCATCTGGTCCTGGGCTTTTTGTTGTTGTTGTTGTTGGGAGATTATTAATGACTGTTTCTATTTCCTTAGGGGATATGGGACTGTTTAGATCATTTATCTGATCTTGATTTAACTTTGGTACCTGGTATCTGTCTAGAAAATTATCCATTTCATACAGGTTTTCCAATTTTGTTGAGTATAGGCTTTTGTAGTAGAATCTCATGATTTTTTTGGATTTCCTCAGTTTCTGTTGTTATGTCTCCCTTTTCATTTCTGATTTTGTTAATTAGGATACTGTCTCTGTGCCCTCCAGTTAGTCTGGCTAAGGGTTTATCTATTTTATTGATTTTCTCAAAGAACCAGCTCCTGATTTGGTTGATTCTTTGTATAGTTCTCTTTTTGTTTCCACTTGGTTGATTTCAGCCCTGAGTTTGATTATTTCCTGCTGTCTACTCCTCTTGGGTGAATTTGCTTCTTTTTGTTCTAGAGCTTTCAGATGTACTATCAAACTGCTAGTGTATGCTCTGACCAGTTTCCTTTTGGAGGCACTCAGAGTTTTCCTCTTAGGACTGCTTTCAGTGTATCCTATAAGATAGGATATGTTGTGACTTATTTGCATTAAACTCTAAAAAGTCTTTAATTTCTTTCTTTATTTCTTCTTTGATCAAGTTATCATTGAGTAGAGTGTTGTTCAACTTCCACGTGTATGTGGGCTTTCTATTGTTCATCTTATTATTAAGGACCAACCTTAGTCCATGGTGATCTGATAGGATGCATGGGATTATTTCAATCTTGTATCTGTTGAGGTCTGTTTTGTGACTGATTATATGGTCAGTTTTGGAGAAGGTACTACGAGGTGCTGAGAGGAAGGTATATCATTTTGTTTTAGGATAAAATGTTCTATAGATACCTGTTAAACCCATTTAGTTCATAACTTCTGTTACTTTCACTATGTCTCTGTTTAGTTTCTGTTTCCATGATTTGTCCATTGCAGAGAGTGGGGTGTTGAAGTCTCCCACTATTATTGTATGTGGTGCAATGTGTGCTTTGAACTTTAGTAAAGTTTCTTTTATGAATGTAGATACTCTTATATTTGGAGCATAGATGTTCAGAATTGAGAGTTCATCTTGGTAGATTTTACCTTTGATGAGTATAAAGTGTCCCTCCTTATCTTTTTTGATAACTTTAGGTTGAAAGTCAATTTTATTCCATATTAGAATAACTATTCCAACTTGTTGTTTCTTGGGACCATTTGCTTGGAAAATTGTTTTCTAGCCTTCTACTCTGAGGTAGTGTCTGTCTTTGTCACTAAGGTAGGTTTCTTGTATGCAGCAAAATGTTGGGTCCTGTTTATGTAACCAGTCAGTCTATGTCTTTTTAGTGGGGAATGGAATTAAGTCCATTGATGTTAATAGATATTAAGGAAAAATAATTGTTGCTTCCTATTCCTATTATTTTTGTTGTTAGAATTGGAATTCTATTCATGTGGCTATCTTCTTTTAGTTTTTCTGAAAGATTACTTTCTTGCTTTTTTTTAGGGTATATATATAGTTTCCCTCCTTGTGTTGGCCTTTTCCATTTATTATCCTTTGAAGGTCTAGATTTGTGGAAAGATATTGTGTAAATTTGGTTTTGTCATAGAATATCTTGGTTTCTCCATCTATAGTAATTGAGAGTTTTGCTAGGTATAGTTGCCTGGGCTTGCATTTGTGTTCTCTTAGGGTCTGTATGACATCAGCCCAGGATCTTCTGGCTTTTATAGCCTCTGGCTAGAAATCTGGTGTAATTCAAATAGATCTGCCTTTATATGTTACTTGGCCTTCTTCCCTTATTGCTTTTAATATTCTTTCTTTAGTGTGTGTGTGTGTGTGTGTATTTGATGTTTTGATTATTATGTGACAGGAGGAATTTCTTTTCTGATCCAAACTATTTTGGAGTTCTATAGACTTCCTATATGTTCATGGACATCTCTTTCTTTAGGTTAGGGAGGTTTTCTTCTATAATTTTGTTGAAGATATTTACTGTCCCTTTAAATTGGAAATCTTCACTCTCTTCTATTCCCATTATCCTTAGGTTTGGTCTTCTCATTGTGTTCTGGATTTTCTGGCTTAGGATGTTTTGGGTTAGGATCTTTTTGCATTTTGCCTTTTCTTTGACTGTTGTGTCAATGTTTTCTATGGTATCTTTTGCACCTGAGATTCTCTCTTCTATCTCTCATATTCTGTTGTTGATGCTTGCATCTATGGCTCCTGACTTCTTTCTTAGGTTTTCTATCTTCGGAGTTGTCTCCCTTTGTGATTTCTTTATTGTTTCTACTTCCATTTTTAGATCCTGGATGGTTTTGTTCAATTCCTTCACCTGTTTGGTTGTGCATTCCTATAATTCTTTAAGGGATTTTTGTGTTTCCTCTTTAAGGGCTTCTACCTGTTTACTTGTGTTCTCCTGTATTTCTTTAAGGGAGTTATTTATGTCTTTCATAAAATCCTCTATCAGCATCATTCAATATTATTTTAAATCCAAATCTTGCTTTTCTTGTGTATTGGGGTATCCAGGACTTGCTGTGGTAGACTCCCACCACTGGGTTCTGTTGATGCCAAGTAGTCTTGGTTTCTGTTGGTAAGATTCTTGCATTTGCCTTTTGCCATCTGTTAATCTCTGGTGTTAGATATTCTTGCTGTCTCTGGCTGGAGGTCGTTCTTCCTGTTGCTCTGTAAGCCTATATCAGCACTTCTGGGAGACAAGCTATCTCCTGACAAGATCACTACACTGAGGGTTGTGGAACAGCCCCACCTCCTGGGTGCAGATGGATGCAGGAAGGACCCTGTCCTAGCTGCTCTGCTGCTTCTGAGGCTTGTGCCTCCTGGCCGGTCCCACCTTAGATAGTCACCAGAGAGAAAATGGCGGTTTCACCTGAGTCTTGGGATCAGAGCACTTCCTGGAGAGAAGCTCTCCCCTGGCAGGAATGGTGTAGAGAGGGTTGTGAAACAGCCCCACATCCTAGGTGTAGATGGAGGCAGGAAGGACCCTGTCCCAGCTGCTCTGCCACTTCTGCTGCTGGTACCTTCTGGCTGGCCCCACCTTAGACAGGCACTGGAGAGAAAAATCTGTACATCTCTTTTTAATGCCAAATTTGCTTTTGACGACATGCAACTGGGAAGCCATATAGAGTTGTTGAGCTTTTCTAGCAATGCTAACCCTCTCCTGTAGTGGCTCCAGGACACTTCATTAAACAAGTAACGCTCCTTCTTCTCTCCTGCCTAAAGGCTGTTGCCTTCCTTGGCCTTTGGCTTGCTGGAGGTTTAGAAGGAACAATTAGGTTTTCACAAACTTCTGTTTGTGTTCATGTTTTCGAACTTGATTTTTTTCCTCTCTGACTTTGACCACTTTCTTGGGGGCTAATTTTGACCATCTTGAAAACAGTGAACAATCTCAGGAAATTGTTTTCTTTCTTGTTTTTAAATATTGATTGGACTCAGGAAGAGGGAGTATAATTAAACTCCCAGCAGTAATCAAGCCCCCTTTCATAAGAAGCCTTTTATCCTTCCACCTAACCTGAGACTGCCTTCCCTTGTTTCTTGGGGCTACGTGGCAGGGAGCCAATTGGCTCTGCCAGCTGTACCTTGGCAGGGCTTGGCATGAATCAGATGTCCTTTTCCTCCTAGAAGGCAAAATGTGTCTCTTACTGGGGTTGGCCTCACATTTCAATTTGCAAATAAGTGTTTGGTTTCTGTGCCGTTCTTTCTGCTGTAGTTGATACATCCACCTAAATGATAGCCCCTGAATCTGTAATTACTGAGCTTTACAGGGCCACCCTCTCACCTTGAACTTGAGGTCTCTCTTGTCTGTGGTGTACACTTGTAAAGTAAAATTTTCATCCATAGATTAGTAAATGGGGGAGGGGAGCCCTCCATTAAAAAAAAAGGGGGGGGAGAGAGTGTGAAGGCATCAGGCTTCCTGTCTAAGAGTAAGACAAAGGGTAACTAACCATGGCATGGATTCAGACTTTAGGACCTAACTGGATTATCCACTGTTCCCACAGAGGTCTGTGTAATGGTTAATTTTATACGTCAGCCTGACAACACTGTAGGGTTCAAGATGTTTAGGCACCCATGAGGGATGAGGTTAGCATTTAAATCAATAAATTGAGACTTTACTACGTAATGGAGTAACCTCATCTGATCAGTGGAGACATAAATCAGACAATTGTTTCATCTTCCTGTAAGTCTTCCTACCTGATATCTGTAGGACTTTGGGCTTTCAATACTTTCAGACTGGAGCTGAAACAGTAGATGTCCTTGGTTCCCTGGGCAGCAGCTAACTGAATGCAGCAGGTTTTATGCCTTTGGACTCTGACTGCATTTCCTCCCTCTGTGTTCCCCAGTCTCAGCATACCAGCCACAGACAATGGGATGAGGAGGCTTCTGTGAATTATTTCTTACAATAAATCCCTTAATGTATTGCTTAATATGCAAGTATATTGCATGCGCTATGTAGAAAACATATTGGTCTTATTTCTTGAAAGAATGCCAAGTTATATAAAATATTGATTATCCTTTGGAAACTCACTATGGTGTAAGTGGTGTGACGATATGGCTTTCAGCAGTAGAGAATAAAGAACGAATGGAAGTAGCATCCGAAAGAGGTCAAAGTCTACAGGGAATGCTTGCCATTGGGGAAGTTTACAACATCCGAGCCTCTTTATTTATGTTTTGGGTGATCTCTGCTGGGATGGTTTGTATATGCTTGGCCCCAGGGAGTGGCACTAATAGAAGCCGTGGCCCTGTTGGAGTAGGTGTGTGACCCTCCTGCTAGCTGCCTAGAAGTCAGTCTTCTCCTAGCAATCTTCAGATGAAGACATGGAACTCTCAGCTATGCCTGTACACGACCTGTCTGGACACTGCCATGCTCCCACCTTGAAGACAATGGACTGAAACCTCTTAACCTGTAAGCCAGTCTCAATTAAATGTTGTCCTTTATACGACTTGCATTTGGTCATGCTGTCTGTTCACAGTAAAACCCTAACTAAGACATCCTCCTTATATGTATTAATGGCAAATGGAACCCCATTTCTTCATTTTGAAAGGGAAAAAAATATAAAAACTCTCATTACCACTGTCCATAAGAAGTAGGCAATGCACCATAATCTCTGTGTGTAAAGAATCAGAATTTTAAGTATAGAGTTTGTGACACTCACAAGTGGGATCCATGTGGTTTCCTTTGGTGATAGGCCAAGTGAGAGTACTCCCTAGTTTGTAAGGGCAGCGATGGCGATGATAACTTTAGGGCAACTCATATCTAATTTTGGTGGTGCTGGCTACTGGTAGGAGGGTAAGAGTGTGGAATGACTTCTGGGCACAGAGACATCCTCTTTCCACAGAGCCTGTGGTATAATTTGGGCTGTGGGGCTATATGGTGATTCCTGACTGCCATTATTCTCCAAATTTTCCAGGTCTGATTCTCTGATTCTCCGGCTTTCATTGTAAATATGCTAGTTTATAGATCTAGTTTTTTATTAAGTTAGCCAGTTGTTGTTGTTAATATATAAGAATAAAAGTTGGTTCATTTTCTTCTCTTCTCTTTAGATATGTGTGTGTGTGTGTGTGTGTGTGTGTGTGTGTATGTATGTGTGTGTGTGTGTGTGATATGCATGTGTTGTGGTGTTTGTGAGTAAAGTATGAGTGTGTACATACCATGGCGAATATATGGAGGTCAGAGAACACCTTATACTGCCATTTTTTTTTTTACCTTCTACCTTTTTGAGACAGGATTTTTTATTTGTTATTTTTGTCCTTCTGTGTATACCTAGCTATCTTAAAAGCTAGTTTTCAGGCTAACGCAGAAGTTCTCTCTGCCTCTCATCTTCCTCTTTGATGCGATTATTGACACGAACTACTGTGCCTAGCTTCTGGTTTCAAGGATTCAAAATCAGACACTGTCTCATAAGCACTTCACCCATTGAGCCATCTCTTTAGCCTATCTGATATTTTTTTCATTGCCTACCAAAAGGTGTTACTCTTCTAAGTGTGATGAATGGAAGAGGGAATATGGCAGGCAAGACACTGTCTCATGAAGAGTACATTATTGTAGAGTAAATAAAAATAAATGAGAATAAAAGCCAAGAAATCAAGAATATAAGAAAAGATGACTAAAGTGATGGTAAGTACTACAGAATTAAGTAAAATAGAATAGCATGATAAAGAGACAGAAGGACCAGAAAGAACCTGTGGTTGGAGAAAGGCTCTATGAGTAAACAATAGTTGTGTGGCGACTTCAATAGCAGGAAGGACACACAGATTCTAGGGAGCAGAAAGTCTTGGGTGGGAGGAACATTTAGTTCAAAGTTACAAATAATGCAAGTTCTAACTTTAAAGATGTTTAGAACAAAGGAAGAAAGAAAGAAGGAAGGAAAGAAAGAAAGAAAGAAAGAAAGAAAGAAAGAAAGAAAGAAAGAAAGAAAGAAAGAAAGA
>JADRCD010201320.1:60780-78463 GCA_019843815.1 Montemys delectorum
AAGAAGAAGAAGAAGAAGAAGAAGAAGAAGAAGAAGAAGAAGAAGAAAGAAAGAAGAAGAAAAGAAAAAGGAGAATGCACAGCCTGTGTGAGAGCTGTGAGCTGTGGATGCTGCTGGGGAAACTGTCTTGCTCCAGAGATCACCGTGAAACTCTGGAGTTTTACAGTTTTCAGCCAAGGCTGCACAAACCTCTGGAAAGTGAGGATTCTTATCCATTTTTCAAATGAGAAAACCAAGGCCCAGGAAGTTTGCTCATAGTCATATAGATGCCAGTTAAGATTCACAACAAGCCTGTGGCTTTTGTATTGTTACTATACAAATTTCCCACACTGCCAGCCTCAAGTCCCCTCCTGTGAGTAAGAGAGTCTTCTGATGGCCAAATGAACAAAGAGGTTTTGACGGAAGCATACCCAAATATTGACCTGGCAGTCTTTAACTTAGGGAAATGTATTCTGATTTATATTTTTTATCATGAACATTTACTTTATGAGTAATACACACACAAAGTGTAACTTTACTGTATTTATATTGAGATGCCATTTTTTAGAGAGAAAATACTTCTAATTGCTCTCCAGTGATACCTCCTCCTGTGTCTGTGTTTATGTGGGGAGCTCAAATATGTCAAAAGTCACAAACAACAGTTGCAAAGTCAAGCAAGTGGTAGCAGCAACCAAATGCTCATTTTGACCCAAAGAAACGCATTTACATGGGATGACAAATAATGTTTGCCAGTCTGAATTAGAAAGAGTCCCATTTTTCACGCCATGCAGCCTATCCTCTAGATTTGCTGAAATGTGAATCAGACTAAAGTTTCAAACACATCCTCCGCTAAGTTCTTCAAAAGCTCCATTCATTCTCCCCAACTTCTTCCAAAGAACATAAAATTGATCACACAGCTTCTTGCCTTGACTCACCATTCCCAAATTGCCTTTAGCTACACTGAACCCTGGATCTTTAAAACAGTCAGCTCTTCCATGTTAAAGATAAGGAATGTGCATTAACATGGTGAGGGCCACACAGCTTTGTAGAGGCAGTATGTCATACTCTGTTGTGGAGGATTGACAAGAAAAAAATTAGTTAATGCCTATTTAAGACTAATGTTAACTACTTCCATAATTAGGGCCATAAAACGGTAAAGTAGGTCAGAGAAACTGATTTTCCTTTACTTAAGTGAAGAATTATAAAACATGGTAAGACTGGATCTTCTATACATTATTAGTATAATCTGGATCGGACTTGTCCCTTGGAGCCTCATATCTTAAAGATTTGCATGTCACCTCTTGGTGTCATCTGGAGGTGGAAGGTGGTAGAAACATCAGGAAAGGATTCCAGCAGAAAGATGTTGCATCATTGGGTGTGGTTGTGCCCTGGAATGACGAAGTGGGAGCCTAACCTTGTCCCTTCTCTTTTTGCTTCCTGGCTGCTAGGATGTGAGCAGCCTTCCTTATCATGTGACCCTATCACAACATTCTGCCTCACAACAGACCCAGAAAGAGTAAAGTAATTGTGGATCAACTCCTGAAACAGGCCAGACAAATCTCACCTCATTTAGGATCATTTTTTTTTCCAGTATTTTGTCACAGTGACAAGAAGCTGAGTAGTAAGAGTCACTATTAAATATGAGTAGTGGTTTAGACACAGCTTGGATATTTCTGTTTCCCCATCTCAGCCACACCATTTCCTGTATGTGGTTGATCAGTCTGGCATTTGATTTATATGTAATAAATCCTGTTTGAACTTGGAGTCCTCATTACAGTTCTAGAAAAACAGTTCTACCATCGCAAAGGCAACTACCCAAATAGAAATAAAACAGAGCACCGTGTGAAAGCTACCTTACATTCCCACCACTGCACGAGCCATTGGGCTCCTCTTTCTGTCTTCTTTATTACTTGTGCTTTTTAGGTTGTGTAGGAAAATGATCACGTTCTTAACTCCTTTAGGCTTCCTTTCCGTGGCCTTCCAGCAAGCAGGAGAAATTATAGCTCGTTCACAGTGTAGCCACCTGTCTCTAAGAGTGAACCACAGTAGGAATATGGTATCATTTCCTACTTTTGAGTTAGGCTTCAAAGTCTGGGACTATGGATAGAATTGCAGAGTTCAGGGCATTATCGGTATACCACAGTTTACTCAGCGACTCTGCTTCCCAAGTCTTCATCAACTCTTAGGCTCAGTCATCTAATACTATCATTTTTGTAGATTAAGGTGGTCAAATATCAGCAGCTTTATATAAGTTAGCTGACAAAAACAAATGAAACACAAACAAAACAATGCTCATTACTAATATATAAATGTAGTGTCTCTCATGGGACTAGCCAGTTAAGTAGACATTGGTTGCCTCTCTATTTGGACCTAACTGCGTATATCATAGCTAGTTATTGGAAACATTGTTATCTGAAAAATGTCCCATTAGAACAGAACTGACAAAGATGAGATATAGTTAACCAAATATCTAGCTCGAGTTTATATAAGGAATAGGTGAGAAGGTGTCCAGGGTGCTCGTATCTCGCAGATGCTAGGTAAAGTTAACATACACGGGTATGCGGCTTTAAGGTGCGGGTCAAGCTGCATCCTGACAAAAAACTAATCTGACAAACACATTTACCAATGCACTGTCTATTAGGAACTGCTACTGGATCACCTAGCAAGAAGCCATGATGTCCCTAAAACCCCTGCATCAAGATGCTTTTACACCAGGGTGATCACCCAAGAGAAAATGTTCACAAATTGCTTTCTAAGAAATATTATTGTTTAGAGTCACAGAGACGTAGTGCAGGGGTTGCTTTAGATTGTTTGGAAATGGAAGTGACACATTTTAGTGTTTCTGGTAAAACAAAACATTTTTAAACTAGAAGAAAAGCACAGCTCTGTTTTAAGGGTTCTATTTTTACCGCATACTTTACAGTTTCACTCAATTGGAAAAGTAGTGTGTTGTGATTTTTATTGAACCCATTTGTTACATTCTACCACTCAAGCATGTTTCTATAATTTGACATCAAAACTTGGTGAGAAGTGATTCATTCAGAGTCAAGCAGTCACAGATGCAGAACACAGGTATGTTGCCTCAGATCTTCCATGAATTGCTGGGAGATGAAGAGGATGAACAGTAAACCCCTAGGAATCTTATGTAAAAAAAAAAAAAATGAAAGACTGGTGAAACAAAACAAGATTTAATAGTAACCATGGCAACCTTCATGGATAAGGAAGAACACGAAACTCTCTGGTCATTACTATTATTGTATTTGAGCATTTATTGACTGGCTGCCTTGGTAGAATCAGGGATAATCAATTTTTTTTCCTCAGGAGGAACAAATAAATGGGGAGGAGGTTTCCCTAAAGGGAAGCCAGTGCACTGCAAGGACTTTTAATGAAGTTGGGACTTTCAGATGATAGAGGAATGTTCAGCTGCCTGTGCCGAGCAAGGAAAGGTGTTTTTAACTTAGAGATTGTGTCATACACGGGACAGTTAGTAACATTTATGCTGAAGATAACTGACAGGCCAAAAGATGAAGGATAAAATCAGTAGTAATCTGGAATAAAAGAAGCCAAAGGTTAGGTTTCAAGTGAACCAGAGAAAGCCCATGAGACTTGGCGGGATTTTGCTTTGTTTTATTTTTTTTGCTCACCCAGCATCTCCTTGAGTCCCTGGGGCAATATTTGTTTAGTGTAACAGCATACTTAAGGCTCTGATCTATGAAAGGACGAATGTTTGCATACCAATCTTCTGCACTGGCTGCATTGTCTCTTCATAGCACATATAAAATATGAACACCAAATCATCTCGAGAAAAACAAAAGCTCAGCCGACAGCCAGGGAACCTGAAGTTTCTCAAAGGAACTCGCTGCAATCTGAAAAGCACCAGAATTTTATGGGAATCTAGACTCCTCATTCTTACAAACTCTCAGCTGGCATCTACATTGTCAAGGACTGTTCCTTCTGTCAGAAGTCTCGGCTTCACTCATAAAGAGATCCAATTGGGAACTCTGGAGAATCCTGCTTCCAGGGCAGAATCCTCAGACTGTGTGGAATGAGCACACCTGGGGGCTGAGAATCATGGTACCTTTTTAGAAGGTGGATAACAAGCAAGCTAATTTGGTTTACTCAATGTATTGCAGTTCTTCTTACAGTTACAAACATGGGGAGATGACACCTGAGACCCTCATTTCTGTGTCTTCCTGAAGCAGCTCTTTCTATCAAGCTGCCACCTGTTAGGTCTAATGAATTCTGTGTCCTGCCAGGCCACCCCTCCTCAGCCCTCCACTTGTCCTTCTCTGTTATTTGTTTCTTAAAGGCATTTACTTTTCAGCCCTTACCTAAGATCATGTGTCACTGTTTGCTTTTGGATGCATGGTGTGCAATCTTCTTTTTCCCTTTTTCTCTTTAAGCCTTCAACTCAGATATGGCAAAGTCTTGAAAAATTCCGCCTTTATTGTTCACTAATTGTAGAATTCCCATGGAAACAACGGATTTAGGGGGAAAATAATTACACAGGAGTCATGGGCTGGCATGCTTTTGTTGCTTGATTCTATAGTTAACATCGATGCCATGTGAACTCTGTCTTTATTTTTCTCATCTATGAAGTCATGAAATTTGGCCATCAAATCAAACATTTTTGGAGAGGCTACAACATCATTAATTGATGCTTTTAAAAATGTGTGGTTTTGTGAGTTTTTTTAAAGAGAGTTTTACTGTGTAGCTGAGGCTGTCCTTAAACTCATTATGTAGCTCACTAGCTTTGAACTCAGGATCATCCTGCCTCATGCTCTTGGGTACTGGGATTCACATAACCAAATGGGCATTTGTTTACTCTATGCCAAGCACTCCTGAAACACAGGAGTCCGTGAACTTTTAAAGGTTCTTCACAGGAAACTTTTAACCTGAGTGTTCAGTTGTTTAGTGTTACCCAAAACTCATGTTATAGCTGATGTTCTGGAATGATTATTAACCATATCTACTTCATTCCCCAACGCCTCTGGATTGGATAAGAGATCGCTGGGCCTCTTTAATTGGGGAAGGGCTGTAGAGCCAGTTTTGTAGGGAGGAAGACTGGGTAGGATGTCCTAAGTCTAGGTGAGCTCCGTGTCTATGCAGGACATTTGCCTCACAGGGGAGGGAGGCTGGGCCAGACGGACATCCATTCCGATGCTTTAGTGTGCCTGCTGCTGCCCCCTCCCTGCCCCCACACTCTGTTCTCCAGCACCTCAGGAATCTCTGTGAGCATGCCTCTGCCTCCAGGCAGCTCTGAGGAATAGGGATGTGGATTTGAACACCACTGGGAGAGAGTTGTATTGTTACCTCCAACTTCAGCTGCCCAAACTCAACAAGTGGCAGGAACTGCTTTCTGTTCCTGTTCTCTTGTTTTGCTCCTTTATCTGGAATTTTGTGCATTACCAGGCACCTGCCTTCAATTATGCTTCTGAAATTCCCTTGCCCTTCCATCCATTATCTTAAAAATACCAAAAATTTAAAAATTAAAAAAACAAACAAACCAAAAAACTACTTCCAGTGACCTGGAATTTCTGAGGGCACACTCATGCCTGGTGCTGCCATCTAGTGGACACATCCTAACCTCATGGGTTATGGGATCTTTGATCCACATTGGGCTAGGCTGGACTGGACCTCGAGGAACTACTGCGGCCTTACCTCGAGATAAATGGATGGCAATTCAGTGATGACATGTTAGCAAATTATACATGCCAATAATTTCTCTTGATACAAGTTGTTTTCTTAAAAGGTGTCTTAGAGGCTACTTCTTAAAATAACACTGCCTAATGCCTCTGTGGTATAAGCAGAGGAAGGCTAGCTGGAAGAGAAGAAAGCCAGGACCATTTAGAAGAAAACTTATCTAGCCTCACCTTCACTGGAGCACTTGCACGTTCTCTTGTCCGTGTCTGCATCCTGTTCCTCTCCACACAAAGAGATGTCCCAAGTGCCACTACTTAGATCAACATCCATCCTGGCCTGCCAATCCTCTAACCTGGGCTGCAGACATTATTTACTCTTTATCTCTTGGTCAGAACATCAGAATTTTAGCTTGAAATGTAAGTCTTAATTATCTGCTAGCAGCTTTCTCTTAAAAAAAAAAAACAAACCTAAGTAGCTGCCTTAGTCTTAACAACTTTACCAGAAGTATTTGTCTCCTCGTCTCTCATTGTCTCCTTTGTTTCTCCTTTTCCAAAAATAGTCATCTCTCCTATCTCCTTTTTCCTATTTCTAGTTTATTTTTGTAATGTTTATCTACAGATTTCTTCCCACAAAGCCTTCTGTTCACTATGAAGCTCCCAGTAGTTCTCTTCTAAGTAATGCAAAAGGACTGAATTTATTCTCTTTTTCTTTTTTTATAAAAAAAGGTGTTTATTTTTAGAATATGGATACCTTGGCATACCTGAACACAAGAAAAAATTAACACAGGGTCATATTCCTCTAACAATATCCATATTATAATCACTAAAGAGATTTATCCTAATCCTCCTGAGAATTACTCTCAAGGACTAAGAATATTTTAGGGCATGGTTTACAGTGGTCATTGGGATCATTAATATTCTGTAGCTATTTTTTATTTACACTAGTTGGCCCAAAGCAGATGCTGGATATAAAGCAACAATAGCTTCTCAGTGTAAGAATATGACATAAACTGCCCTGTGGTCATCATATTAAATTATATGACTAGGTTGTGTTTGTACCATTTGGAACCTGACATTATGGACATTTCCATGAACTGCCTCTATCCAGAGTCTGGACTGTTACACAGACTCATTTGCTGTACTATTATGGTGTGCAAATTTTAAAATATCAAATTGTATATATTTGAGAACTTGGCATTTTAGTGTTGAAAAATACCTTAGAAGGAATGGAGTCTGCCTCCTCCTTCCTATCAAAGGGCCTGAGGACAGAGAAGCGAGTTCCTGATGAAGTCCTGTCACTCTGCCTCATCTACAGTGGAGCTCTGTTTCCTTTCAAGCTCCAGAACATCGTTCATCTTATTTATGCACAGACATGGAGATAAATATATGCAGGCCACATCTTCACATATGTATTTTATTATCTTTGTCTAATTCATGATTAGATCTTTCTTTATAATATTTTCCAAGGAATCTTTGTTAAAGAAGAGGCAATCGTGTATGGCATTACAATTCTAATATACCTACCTATGTTAAAGTAATTTTAGTTGTTGTATGAAACTATCTTGTAGCATGGCCACTTTGAAGGACAGTGTTCATTAGATCTAGGGTTGCATTTACTGGGTGTCGCTACAGGAATGTTGTTTGTCATCATACACAAGATATTTACATGAAAAGAATTGTTGGAAAATTAAACAGGCATCAAGAAGATCCTACTGACAATAATAACTGATTTTAAAAATCCATGTTTCTCCTGACACATCATTTCTGTGTACTTAGATTTCAAATGTGCTTTCAGATGAAATAATTTTATCTTTATTTAAAAGTTTACATTTATTATTTATTTATTTATTTTATGTGTGTCAGGGAGTGTACATGCCATGACATATGTATGGAGATTCAAGGATAGTTTATGGGCATGAGTTCTTTCCTTCTACCATATGAGTTCTGGGGATTGAACTCAGGTCCTCAGGTTTGGTGGCAATCACCCTTACAGACTGAGCCATTATCTCACAGGCCACCTTTACCACTACCTCCTCTTCCTCTTCCTCCTTCTCTTCCTCCTTTTCCTCCTCCTCTTCCTCCTCCTCCTCTTCTTCTTCCTCCTTCCTCTTCTTCCTCCTCCTTCTTCTTTGTCCTCCTCCACTTTTATTCATTACTCTAGTACCATTAGCAAACAAATGTTTCCAACAAAATCAAAGATTAATTTCCTTTCTAATACTTCACTTTTCAATATATGTATAAAATCAGTTTAAAATTAATTCTTTGTTGATTAATATTCTACTTGCATTTGTAAATGGTTCTTTAATATTATGGTCAGTTCTTTACTATTCTAAAACACTGAACAGACTTTCCTGCTTCCTTCCCCTTTCCTCTTTTCCTCCCTTCCTTCTTTCCTCCCTTTCCTCTTCTCTTCCTCCTTCTATGTCTCCTTTTTCTTTCTCTCATCAACTTTATGTCTGGTACCTGCTGTATGCCATATGTTTTTAAGACGCTGTGCTTCTTGCGATTGAGAAAAACTATCTTGTAGATGTTAATTTCTTTGGTGTTTAACCACCAGAATTGTGTGAGAATTTATGGTTATGTCTGAAAGTTTAAGATACTTTCCTTTAGATTTTGTAAATTTTTATATTAAGTTCTTAAGTATCCTGAAACTCGAGGTGTTGATTTAAATTGCTCAAGTTTGGGAGGAAACAAAGACAAACAAACAAAACTTATACTCAAGCCTGTGACTAATGTAATCGAAGTTATCCACCAAAAAAATACAGCCCTGCTGTCTGGTGCCTTTGTATCTAGCTCAATGAGATTGATGCTGCCCTAGAATCAAGCCAGTTGACATGGTGGGAGAGGTTTGCCTTAGTTGCTACACTTGATAAGTGCTCTTCAGCAACAATATTCCCATTGATTAGCTCAGAGGCTGATCTAATAGAGAGCTTGCCGCCTCCTCCCCTTTCAGAAGCCGCAGCAGGCAGGCATGGCTTGAGGTTCATTAGAGTCTGATAGGATGACAACAGACTGGGAAGCAGCTGTAAATGATTACAGCCAGGCCTGAGCTAGCTTCAGCCTCTGCCAAGCCCAGTGTGGTTCCCAATACTTCCTGGATTCAAAAGAAAACAGGCCAGCCTTGTACCTGCTGATCAAGGGCCATAGTTAGGGTGAGTGTTTCTCTGGCTTTGAAGTTTCAAAGGAAACACTTGCCATGTGGGCTTGTCTTGCATCCCTAAGCCAGCAGAAAATGGCACTTCAGCTGGATGTGTTTGTGCATGGTGATTCAATGGGTGATTCTCAATTTACTTCAACCTTCGAGATAAATCCTCCTTTTAAATGCAATGAGGATGGGAAAGAAACCTGGGAATCATCTTGACTAGGCTCTTTGTTTATAAATGAGTGAAAGGCTGAGGAGCCAGATCTGCACAGCTATGTGAGGTGTGTTGCTGAGCCCTACATTAGACTCCGGGGATGTGCAGGTGAATAACAATAAGCTCTGTTCCCTGCACAGTGGTACAAAGTTTGGCCTATCATTGACTGTCCTTATGAAGCTAATCAATTTGAAAGGTGAAAGGTCATTAGGAACCGTAGTGACAGTCATATAGATGAATAGAGGAATAGACATGAGACTATGCATTGGATATTATACAAGGAAGTTGATTTTATTAGCTTAAATAACATAGAGATTACCAATTAAAAAGGCAAAATAAAGGTGAGATCTCAAATCTATTTCCATTTCCTAAAAGGCAAATGTGCCCTTATGGATACCCATGCAAATAAGGAAGGCTTCATATATGTGTGTATTATCTACCTAAATCATCCACTGTAAGGAGATTTGTTTTTTATTTTCTTATTCTAAGGATGCATTAAAATGCAAGGTGGACAAACAGCAGACAGACAGGAGTGAAGAGGGCCCTAGACTGTCAGCTCCAGTGGTCCGTTTCCCCCAGTTCTCTATTTCCTGTTATCCTTACTAATCTCTTCCTGTCTTGCTTCAAGTTGTGGTTATTCTTTGGCTGGTTGGTTATTGGTGAAACGTCACTCTATTTGCATGCATCTGCATTCCTGTTTCATCAGTAGGCCCCATGGATTAGGCCCAATACTTCAGGATATTGTTGTGTGTTTCTCTATGGCTATTATAACCAGGAATAAATGGATTTGTTGATCTATATTTTTTTCATAGGAAGTTAAGATGTAAAATAAAAGCAAATGGAAATGAGAGTTTGGAGGGTTGGGGGGGGGAGACAGAGGGGGGGGGAGAAGATATCAACATACAGCTATTTGTAATGTATCTGTCTGAAAGCTAACCACATAGCCCACAGTCTTCCTCAGGAAATCCTGGTATTTTGAGAGATGTGGAGAACAACTTTTTGTATGCTAGCAAAACCAAAAATTTGCCGTTTAGTGTAAATAAAAGTAAAATCATCCCAATTGTTCTAGACTCACTGCTTAGAGATATTGCCCTCCAGATTTTCTTAAAACAAAACCTTCCATGTTATATAGCAGAGAGCCCTGTGGCTCAAACTACTTCTCACCTCTAATGCAAAACCCTGTACCCAAAGTCAGCATGCAACCCCAAGGACACCCATAGCAAATGCTAAATTCTCTGCTACCAAAAGTATGAATTTTTTCCTCCAGCATTATCAGTGCCACCTGTGAGACTTCCTATCTACCCCCAGTCTTTCAGCCTCAAAAGTCTTCATTTTACAAAGATTCTTGGGTGATCGATGTGCACATTAAATTTTAAAGAACGCTGTCATATGGGAGACTTAATCATTCCCTCCTTCCTGAGGAGCCTGAGTGCATAGCGTGAAAAATGTCTCAGATACCAGGTGGGAAAGAGTTAGAGAGGCATAAAAAGAAAACAGTAAATAGATGGTGAGAGAGTGAATTCCTAAGTTGGTAGATTCTGTGGAGGAGAATGAAGATCAGTGGGTAAGCAGAGCCCAGTAGATGCAGAGACAGCCACTAAGGGCACATGCACTGAAGGAGGGGGCAGTAAATTGAAAACGGATGCTAGAACTGAATTTGAATAGCTTTCCATTTTCCACACACCCTTAAAGTGCTTAAATTCATGCTTTTGTTCCCTACTTTCTTGGAACTTGTAGAAGATTCTCATTAACTGGGTTAATTTTCAGAGCATCTTTACTCCTATCAGCCTAAAGAAATCCCAAGAGTAAATCGCATCCCCAGATCCAGCAGCTCATTTTGATGAAAAAGTTTAGCTCCTTAGAAAGCTGAATATATTAACGGCGTCACTAATTCCTGATGAAAGTGTTTTTAAAAGAGATACCAGCCATTTCTAGGATGGAGGCTGAGGAACTTAACAAACGCTCTTTTCCAAAGTCTGTCATGGTTGGCAGGAGCCCAGATATTTGGCCAAACCACCGCGTTAAGAATCTTGAAATTGCCTAATGGTAGATGACAGTTTGAGAGGCTTTTATTAAGAGAACTGACCCTTCAGTTGCAGCAGCAGGACCCTGTAGCATGTTTCCCTGTGTCTGTCTCATCCTTTCCAGATACTATAAGGGGAGTAATTCCATCGGGACACAGCATACCATGAAAGCCAGAACCATGAAAGCCAGAACCTAGTTGCTAGAGAGGCCTGATTTGATTTGAAACACAGAGTGCAAAACTCCCTGTGCCTCAGGACATTTTCAGGCAGAACATCAATCTTGGTGACAAACAAAGCTAACACTGGAACTATCTTGGCATTGTGGTCCTGGCTATGACAACTGATAGAATGGCAGATTGGCCAAAATTCTAAAAGGGAAATCTAGTGAGGAAGACAGCTCTAATGTGTGCCTTGGGTAAAGTCTCATATATCCCTGTAGGACTAAAGTCTGTATACATGTGCAAATTTATACATATAGGCAGAAGCTATAGAAAATCTCTGTTATCCACATATCCTGGCTGAGCATGAATCTATATAGCAATGGAAAAGAGGCACAACAGAATCTAGAATATTTGTTAAGCTTGGGAGAAATTTAAACTGCCTAGGCTTTGAATATGTTTCCAGCCCTAAAGATTCTTTGCAAAAGATACAAGCTTCATAGCCTATCAGGTTTGGCTATAAATCCCGATCAATTACTTGACCATTAGACTATTCTTACATAGCAATAATCAGTAAAAAGGTAAATTTTAGAATAAAAGTTGAATTTCATAAAGACTAAGTAGAGGCATATATTTTAGGTAAAGGAAAAAAAATCACTGAATTAACCAAAGAAAGCCACCAAAGAAATCACAGTCAACAACAGAACATACAAATGTGGTTTCTTCATTGAAAATCAGAATTGACTCTTGTTATGTAATTTAACATTATCATCTTTCATGGATCCAAAGAAAAGTCATGATATGTGTGGGGAAAAAAATGTATGATCCACAGGGAGAAGGAAAAGTTAAACATTGATAGAACTCTTTCTAAGAATCCTAGATGTAAATAAGACTTAACAAAGAGATAGTCTAAATAAAACATCAGCCATCTGTGGTAGTGTGGGCATGGAATCTAACACTTGGGAGAGAAAGCTAGGCGAATCTTGAGTTTGAAGCCAGCCTAGCATGATGGCAAAACATGGTCAAAGAATTAAAAGAAAACAAATTTTAAGAGAATCACAATAAAGATGACAGCAATAACTTGTCAAGTATAAACTATGAAGGAAACATGATGTTATTAAAAGAAATAAGGATTACTGTATTTGAATTATATCATGATGTTTTCACTAAAAAAAAAATAAAAAAAGTCTCGGGAGCGGATTCAGGATGGCAGAAGGAAGAATTAGTGAACATTAAAATAGATACAGGTCACTCTTCTGAAAGGATAGGATTAAAATGAAGATAAAATGAATGAGTCTTGAAGGTTTTAAGACTTCGTGGTACTTTGAAGCCTACCGACTACTAAACAGAGTTGGAACCCCAGAAAAGAATGAGAAAAAAAGAAGAGAGGTTAAAATTCCAATCACATAGCCAAATACAGTAAGTTCAATGTCATTAATTTAATTTACACATTTTCATTAGTCAACTCTTTATTCCTATGGAGGAAAAATATCTGAGAAAAGTATATGTAGGGAGGAAGGCTTATTTGGGCTCCCAGTTTCCTAAGTGTCCATTCACACACACACACACACACACACAGAGAGAGAGAAAGAGAGAGAGAGAGAGAGAGAGAGAGAGAGAGAGAGAGAGGGGGGGAGGGAGGGAGGAAGAGAGAGAGAGAGGGAGGGAGGACAAGACATCCCTTCCAGAGGTATGCTCTCAGTGATGGTTTTCTCTGCCTCCTACAATCCACTGAGCGGTGAACTCTTCAAAGGATGATTCCCTCAGTCAAATTAGTGCCATCCTCATCCAAAACCTCTCGGTAGACCCACAAGCCGGAGTCAAAGCTCTCAACACATGAGCTTGTGAGGATGAGGCCTACCCTAAATCTAATTAATAACAAATTCCAAGTGTAACAGTAAAATCCTTATAATTTGCAAATGTAATCCTGCCCCTAAGGGAGCCTCTTGCTATGTCTGAGGACGGTCTGGAGAGGGGACAGTGGTCCCCATATAGGTAACCACAGATTGCATCGTCATGCAACTGCAGAAAGTCAGAAGAGCTAGGAGAGTTGCTACAATAAAAGAAGACAGTGGCAACCCCTTAGGGCCTTGGAAGAACCTAGACTCCCTATCTTACTGACCACTGGTGTCATTGTAAAAGCATATATACACTTCTACAAGCACTTTCACCGCATCTTAAAGAACTCTTAGAACAAAATCCCTTTCTCCAATGCGATTGTAAGGGGAAATGTTACCCCTAGTCAGACTTGACATGTATAGGGGAGCGAAGGGAGAATTTCAGATCCTTGTTGTTTGTCTTTACATACTTATTAAAAGCACTATTACCCAGTAGATACCTTCTGATTGCCCAGAATCATGTCACTGCAGTGTTAAATCACCCATATTTATATACACCACATATCCAGTTTGTTTTAACAAAATTATAGAGTAAAATACTCAGAACAATTTTAAGACTCAGGTGTGATTGTCTCTTCCTGCTTTATTTTTAGATGAAGACAGAAATCTCATTTAGTGATATTTTAAAACTAAGAAGTAAACAAAAAGCTTTAAAGATTTAGGAGCAAAGCTTAAGGGTTCATGTACAAAATCAAGTTGAAGAGCAGAGTGCAACAGATGTTTAAACACTGAGATAAAATGCACTTTGTGAATTCCTAACAAATTTCAAAGACTATTGCCTGACACAAAAACGTAGCAGATGGCTCTGAGAGCAGAACCCACTGGAGTGGACAAGGCCCAAGTCACTTGCAGAGCCCATTTTATATATACTTTTCCAACATCACAAGCTGAGGCATTACTGGAATTGAAGATGAGAGCCACATCCACAACTCAAAATGTGGTTTTGTTTTTCTTACTTGTCTCTCTCTGTATCTCTGCATCTCTGTCTGTCTCGAGTGTGCGTGCGTGCATGCGTGTGTGTGTGTGTGTGTGTGTGTGTGTGTGTGTGTGTGTGTGTGTCTGTGTCTGTGTTTCAAAGTGCACATGCAGAGATCAAAGCACAACTTGATCTACCATGAAGGGTCTGGGAACTGAACTCAGATCATCATGCTTGGCAGCAGGTACCTTTACCCAGACCCATCTCATGGGCCCTATATATAGCATCTGAAGATGATTACTGAGGTATGAAGAAAATAAATATTTCATGTTACATTATAGATATTTTCTAAATATAAAAGTAACCAAGTTGATTTGGGGACATGATCAAATTACAGAACTTAGCTATAATTGATGGGCAGTGATTTTCTTCCTTTTTTTTTTTTTTAAGATTTGTTTTTATGCATTTGAACATTTTGCCTGCATGTGTATCTGTGCGCCACATGCATAGACGATGCTCCCAGAGCTCAGAAGAGGGCATTGGACCCCTGGAAGAGGAGTACAGAGTTGGGAGCTGGTGTATGGGTGCTGGGAAGCAATCCAGGTCCTCCAAAAGAGCAGTATGTGCTCACTCATACCTCTGAGCCATCTCTCCCAGCCGCTTAATTTTCTTTTTCTGAGCAAGAGCTGCTACAAGAGAAACGGCATAATTGAAGTGGTCAGGGAGGAAGTCTTGAGATGAAATCTGTCATGTCCCTGGTAATGTGCGAGCTGAGTGAGAGAAAGTTGTGTGTTGTCTAATGGATGCTGTGACCAGGTGTACTGTTAAACTTATCATCAGCATTGTGAAATCAAACGTCAATGACATGCCAACCTGAGTTCTGAAATCAGATGTACTGTGGCTTAGATTCTGGTGGCCGCATTTACTAACCTTGGCTTTTCTGGCAACCAAGTGGATCCGTAGATGCTGGGTAAAATGAGTTGCTAATAATAATTAAAGTTTGTAGATAGACAGACCAATATATGCCCTGCATTCATGCACAGAATAAGAAATTACACCCCATGAAAGGGACATTGGCCAATAAAAAATGTGTTTCTCTCCAGGCATGTGGCTTTTTAAGTAATGCCTCAAATGAGAGGCCCAACTTGTCAAAATGCCACATACCTACAATAGGGAATGTACAGGGTTTACAGTACACCATGTGAACAGTGGAAAGTGAGCACACTCTGTTTACCTGGGGTTATAGACACACATTATTTGCATGTTCGGTCAATGAGTATTGTCTTATAGCATTATAATAGAGCTAACAATTCCTATTGTTTAGTGATATTTTGGCACTTATAATAAAGCATAATGCATTATTCATGCTAATGTAAACAAGCCTACTGTGCTGAGAGTTATTGAATTGCAGCACCAACAATTATGTATAACACACAGTTCTTGATGATAATAAACACCTATAGTACTGGCTTACATTTTTACTACACTACTCTGTCTATCCATTGCTCCACAGTCTCTTTTTGCAAAATAGCCTTAAATAGGTTACTCAGGACATGAAGGCATTGCTGTCATAGGAGATTAGAGGTCCACACACCTAAAGACCATTCAGTGAGACAAGATGTAGAGGGAAAAGATGCTGACATCAATAACACTGGATGTATGCAGAGTCAGGTTAATGTCTGTGTTTGTTTCACAACTTTTACTAAAAATAAAGCCTAAATTTGTTTAAGTAATTAAAAGTCAGCTCAAGCCATCTGGGCTTGTGTAAGTCAATTGTGATGATCAATCATTGATTAAATTGTACAAAGGGGCTAAGGTCTTAATTTTACTGACATCTATGTAGGAACTGTGAATAAAAGAATGTTTTGGTTCTGGGAGTTGCCTCATCAGTAAAGTGTTTTCCATGAAAGCATAAGGACATGAGTTCAATTCCCTAGTATCCAAATAAAACAGGGAATGGTATGAGGAAATAAATGTATTCATGGAACTCACTGGACAAAGAATGTGGCCAATTGATGAACCTCAGATTCAGTGAGACACCTTGTTACAAAAAAAATAAGCCAGAAAGTGATTGAGGAAGACACCTCTACACACATCTGCATACATGTGTGCATATAACTGCACTTACCCATGCATGCTCACATGAACATGTGCAACACAAACAAAAGATTATGTTAATGAGCAACACACGAGAATATTTTAAAGTAACATCTGCTGTGTTTCTTTGAAATAGAACATTCACATACAGAACTTAATTTAATAGTCTAAGTAACTTGTGTAAAATATTGATAGGATTACTCTATATGTTGTTGTAGCATTCAGAAGCCTCATGCGTTTTCTCTCTCCCAACATGCATGTTAAAGCCCCTTCTGCATAGGTGTGGAAATGACTGGAGCCTGCAGGTCCCACATCTAGTACTTTGGAGAGCTGTACCTCAGAGGTTTTCTGACTCAAGTTGAGAATGTTTTCCATAAGTGCATTACAACTGTCATCCAGACCAGGAGGATGTTTTTGAACAAAGCTAGCAAGGCTCCCAGCTGGTACCCGGCTGCTGAAATCCACAGCCATAGCAGAACGTTTTTTCTGGGTGACTTAACCTCAAGGCGATGTGCCTTCAAATCTACATTACAGGCTGCAAGAAACCTTTTCATCTCTTTTCTGCCCAGTCCAGGTTCCTGCCATCAGTAGGTATATCTGCCAGTTCATCATGCTCACAGCAAAGGGAGGAGATGAAGAGGCTAATGAAAGGGGGCAATCTGCACCTTAAGAAACCCAGCATTGCTCTGGCCTGGATCAGTTGCCAGTGAACAAAGTGGAAAGTGTTCTAGGTTAAGGGTCACTTGGCCAAAAACATGCATTTTAATTGAATCTAGCAGCTACCCTGGGATGGATTTCTGTGGCATGTGAAATACTTGCTCAGACAGAAAGAGCATTTTTTACACCATGGCTTCTTTTATGAGGCTGAAATTTAACACTTAGGAAGTGGTATCATCATAGAATGAATGCTTAAGAGGCTTGAGACAGCCTGCAGTATAAACAGATCAGAGTACATGCTGTTTTCTTTTCTCTTTATCTCCTTCATCTCATTTTTAGAAATTATGGGATGTTCTGGTTCCTCACACCCAGGTATGCAAAGTAGGAAATGAAATGAAAACCACTTGCAGAATCTGATTTTCTGAGGAATGTATATGGGAATAAAATCCCTTCGGATTGGGATACGTCCCCAACTGCTGTAAATGCCCTAAGAAGCATGTGCAGAGGGGACAGACCCTGAACTACTCCTGACTTCACTCTTCCTGCCTCACACACACTAAAACAGAAGTTTCACTTAACAAAGCAAGCAGTCATTTGTAAGACATCACATCATGAAATTTTATTAGCTCTAATTTCTGTGTAGTGAGCAATTTAATCACTCTTCTAAGAGACTTTTTATCCCAGCCAGGTGTCTGTATGTCTTGGGCTGTAGCTGTGTTTACAAAGGATGGAGACAGTAGGTGTGTCCTTGATACTGGCAGTGAACGAATTCAGTATGAAGTGAACCTTGTGTAGCTCAGCTTCCACTTATTGCACAGCAGTAGGCATCTTGGGTGAGAGAAATCAATAAACATTTTTGACTTGCCATGGTGTTAAGTGGTCTGTTTATTTTATCTACCTACCTATCTATCTATCTATCTATCTATCTATCTATCTATCTATCTATCTATCTATCT
>JADRCD010201321.1:0-29082 GCA_019843815.1 Montemys delectorum
TGTCTCAGAAAAAAGAAAGAAGCGGGGGTGGGAGAAGAGCAGAGGAGAGAGAGGGGGTATAGGCTGTAAATCTGTACATTGAAATGAGCCCTTCCCTGCCTTCGGTTGCTTTGGCTGGTGTTTTATCCTAACAATGAGGTGAAGCAAGTATGAAGTGGAACTCAGAGCACCCAGACACGATATCGCATCCTCATTAGTGCCAGTGGAGAAACTGAGGCACAGGGGAGACACACTTACGTATTCTAGATGTCTTAGGAGGCAGGACAAACTCAGGGTAGAGATGTGAGCCTCCCTGTGGGTCTGTTTGTGGACCTGTCTCCATCCCTACAGTCCCACGTTACAAGGGCTATTAGTTGTTATCAGTCACAGACACACACACACACACACACACACACACACACAGACGTGTGCTCACCAATGTTGGCAGAGGTTGACACCACCCCAGGTAGCTAACCTTCCACCTTATTTTTTGAGATAGGATTCCTCACTGAACCTGGAATTCACTGTTTCGGCTAGACTGGCTGGCCAGTGAGGCTGGGGAATCCATCTGTCCCTGCATAGCCAGTCAGCTGTGAAATAATAGACACACACACGATGCCACACATAGTTTTTACATGGATGCTTGGGACTTGAACTCAAGTCCTCATGCTTGAACAGTAAACACTTTACCTACTGAGCCATTCCATCACCCCAACCCAAAGTATCAGTCCTAAAAACCTCCCGTTAGAGGTCAGGGGTCAGTAGGAACCTGGACAAAGAGCCGCCCCTGTGGCACCAGGCTGAGAGAAAGCTGGTGACAGGCATTGTCAAGGAAGTCCTCAAGCTTCAGGAACGCCACACCACACAACTGTCGCCAGTCCCGCCAGTGAACCCCGATCTCTAGCTCACGAGCCTGTGTGGAAAAGACCAGGCTGAGGAATGGGGTTTGGCATCAGCCCTCACCTGAGTGTCCCCCTCCCTATACCCAACAGCCAACCCTAACCACACAAAGGCCAGCCTCACTCGGTCCAAGGAGATGACAAAAGCCTGGTCCCAGGATTTCTCAGCCACCAGTCCCCATCCAGTCTGGCCCACGACACGATTGTCAACCTTCAACACAGCCAGTACTTCACCTGTAGTACCAAGGCTTGGATTTAGGGCATGGCCCAAGCAGGTGCCCCTGTCACCTCCCATGGCTCCTCCTTACTCACTGCCCAGCTCGCCTCCACCACGATGCTGCCGGGACCTGGTTCGGAGCCAGCTTTCAGAAGGGCTACCTGCCAGGACAGCCATGGGAGACCGTCCAGGCACAGCTACCAGAAGATCTTTGCAGCCCAGGAGGCGAACCTGCAGTGTCCCTAGTTGGGAGTCAGGGGAGCCCTCGGTCAGGAGCCACCACCAATGGAACCCCAGAGGGAAACCAGCTGCTCTAGGGGGGTTAGAGTTAGAGGAAGCTGATCTAAACCCTACCTACACTTGGTAGTCACCCCGCATCCTTAGCAGCCCCGCTAGCTCTCCTTCCTGGGTGCCTATGCAGTGGCAGAACACAGCAGTAATGTAAGAGCAGGTCTTCTCCCGGAGCTCTGTGAAGCCACAGGGTGGGGGAAACTGCTACCTTGAGCTCAGGGCCTGGAGGGCACCATAGTCTCAAGTGCACAGGGGCAGGCACACGAGCAGCAGTCTGGCTGCCTGAGCTCTATTCCTTCCCACTTGATCAGCGAGGGAGAGTCCCGAGGGACAAAACATGTTTTGTCTAAGATCACTGAGAGTTTTGTCTCAAAGGGTAGAGGAGGAGAAGAGGAAACAGCAGACACCCAGGAGCTCCTGAGGACATAAACTGGGTCCAGTGACACCATTTTGGTAGGCTGGGCTTGGAAGTAATACTTGGAGCCCTCACAGAAATACCAAGGGGTGGTATCCAGGCAATATACTCACCTTAGGAAATGGAGGTTCGGCTACAAACTAGCATAGGTTTTTGTTTTTGTTTAAAGGCAGGATCTTGTTAGCCCAAGTTGGCCTCCAACAACTTACTATGTAGCTAAAATGCCCTTGAACTCCTGATCCTCCTGCCTCACTTCCCAGGGGTCAGGTTATAGGTGTGTGCTACCATTCCAGTTTATTTGGTGCTAGGGACCGAACCCAGGACCTCATACACAGTAGGCAAGAACTTTACCAACTGCTTCCTATGACTAATCCCTAGTCTCAAATACTTTGCTTTTAAACAAGAGGCTCCTTTTGTCTTCCCCTGCTTGCTGGCTTGACCAAAAGCACTCCCAGGAGCCCTCCAAGGCCAAGCTCAGACTCTCCCTGTTCTAAGGAGCCCTCCTTGATTATCCAAGATTAGGCAAAGGGCCCACACAGAATGGAGCTCTGTCTAGCCCCGTCTATTGTGTTCTGAAGCAGGCACCAGCCAGGCTTTGGCTTGCAGCCCACATGACCTCTTAACTGTTAGTCAGCTGCAAGGACAGACCTCAGGGTATGAAAGAACTTTCTGGCCGGGTGCTGTTGGTGCACGCCTTTAATCCCAGCACTCTAGAGGCAGAGGCAGGCGGATCTCTGAGTTTGAGGCCAGCTAGGGCAACAAAGAACTTACAGGTAGTCCAAGCTGCCCAGGCCCCAAGGCTGCCACGGAAGTGGGCTGATTGTCGATTTACTCCCTACTTACAGCCAGGCATTTAAATCCCATCCACGCTGGCCAGGCTCTGACTGTGTTCTGAAGTGTCAGAAGCTATTGGATTTACAAAGCTATCCTGTGGATCAGGAGAGCATGTCCATCCCTTGTTTACTTAGGGTCTCTCCATATGTCTCTGGCTGGCCTGGAACTCACTCTGAAGACCAGGCTGGAACTCACCGACATCCCTCTGCCTCTGCCTCTGCCTCTGCCTTATGAGTGCTGGAATTAAAGGCATGCACCACCATGTAGGGCCACTTATACTATATTACATTATAGTATAGTATAGTATAGTATAGTATTACAGATGGATAAACCGAGAGTCAGAGTGGGAATGTGAGCCACCCGAGGTCACACAGCAGGACTGAACTCTTTCCCAAAATGCTTCGACATCCTCCCCAAAAGGTAAGGGGCCCTCTGAACTTACAGACAATCCTTGCTACCTACCTGTCAGGGCAATGGGTTTCACAAGTGTCCCCAAAGGCTGGGGGTTCCCAATCATGGCCATCCGCAGCTCTCGGGTCACCCTGCTGCGTAGAGAGTGGGTAGGAGGCAACCTCTCCAGCAGCAATTCCAGGGCCAGCCGTAGGAGGTCCAGCTTCTGAGAGGACTCCCGGAGCTGGGCCTGGGCCTACAGAGGAGACACAAACAGTGTGGGTTAAAGGGGTCAGGCCACACCTTGTGGGTCTTCACTGCTACCCTCCACAGGCAGCAAGCATGCCCTGGGTGCAGGCGCCTCTCTAGGCGGATGGATACAAGCAGAGCTGTAGAGAGCAGTGAGCTGGGGACACAGCCCGACCTCCGCCAGTGCCTTGCGGTCCTGCATCCTCTGGCCACCAAGCAGCTTCACCACGTTCTTGGCGCCTGCAGCCACAGCAGCCTCTACTCGAAGCCGGTGCTGCAGCTCCTCTGCCAGCAAGTCAGGGCCTGCAGGGTGGAGGTGAACCTTTAGCCTCGGCCATAGGGGGGCTACCCTCCCTGCCTTGAGAGGCCTCACCTGGCTCTGGAGACCCATTGGCCTCCAGACTGCTTATCTTCATCCGGAGTAGGGCCACCTTCAGCTGGCTGTCCTTTAACATCTGCTGGGCGGCCGCCAGGAGCTTCCTCTCCTAGGGGAGGTGACACTCACCTCCATCAGACGGGGCTTACGGCAGGCCACAGGACCTGGGTAGGGCTGAGACTCCCTGTTACACCAAGCTTCAAACCCTACAAGGAAGATACTACAGGCACGCCTCCCCTGTTGAACTAGGTAATGGTCGGCGGAGGATGGCGGGGTGAGCAGAATCTGACACCAATCAGTTTGACAAGCTAAGTAGTGAGGATTCTGTCAGATGGAGCACAGAAGGCAGGCTGCTGGGAGTTGGACTGGCAGCTGGCTGGCTCTTCCGCTAGACTTCTGTGGAGCCTTGCTGACAATGTGGATCAGAGCCTTGCCCCCACCCGCCAACACACACACTGTACTTCTAGCCTTAGATGAGGAGCTGGGGCAGGGTAGCATTTCCCTGTTGGCACAGGGCCTGGCTTTGTGCTCCTTATACCTGAGAGCTAAGTCTCTCCCATCAGGTAGGTGAGAAGCCAGGCCTACACCTCTTCATCAGAGGCCAGCACTTACCTTGGGGGTGCCGCTGGCACACGTGTGAATCATGTTCTCAGCCCCCTGCTTTACCTTCAGCTCCACCTGCAGCTGCCTATGTAAAGCCTCCAAGAGCCGAGCCCTCGACTGCTCTGCCCGTGCCTGGGGTCCTGAGGTCACTGGCTCTGCAACACAAGGTAGGGGATGCATGCTCCTACCTTTAGAGTTCAGACTTCGGTGAAGCAGCGCTTGCTCTCTTCCCTTTCGTATAGGCAACATGGATGCTACGGGGCGGTCGGGTGCTCTTGCTCAGGGTCAGAGCCAAGGCTAGGATCAGGGTGCTCACGAGTCTCCTGCTCCCTAGGGTGTATTCAGACTCCTCACTCACCGGCTGAGGCCGGCAGCAAAACCTGAGCATGTAGCTCCTGAAGCTCGCCATGCAGCTGTTCCAGGCGGCGGTTGGAGGCCCTCAGCAGCTGCTGCACATGGCCCAGGTGGCGTCGGTCTGTGGCCACACGCCGCATGTTCTCCATGCCCTCCTTGATCTTCAGCTCCTTCTGGATGGCTCGGCGGATCGTCTCTTTCTCATCCTCAGGGGCTCTTTGGCCACTCCCAGGCTGCAAAGGGCAGAGAAGTCTTAGCTGCTCCTGCCTCACACCAGAGAAGGAACAGACACAATAGGGAGCGCTCCGTCCGTCCGTCCGGAGTGTCTCAGACCGCAGAGGTGTCTAGCTCCTGTCTCCCTTTCAAAGAAGGGAGAGAGAAAACAGACCAGGTTCTCCTGGTACCTTCTGGGTACTGATCTTTACACTCTGACAACAACACACTGAATTCCCTACTCCTTGGTAGTAGTCGCTCTTTTGTGGTCCTGGGGAAAGAAGCCACATCCTAAAGCATGCTAAGCAAGAGCCCTGCCACAGATCCACATGCTTAGCTCTCATTCCCATTTTATACAGGAGCAAAAAACAAAGAAGGGTTACGTAGCTTGCTCACACAGGCAACACAGAGGAGTGGCCACTGTGGATCGAGGGACAGTGTGATCCCATTCTCTTCCAGCCTGATAGACTGCTCTCCCTAGGCCTGAGAACCAAGCAGAACCTGGGAGGTAATGTAGGCAAAGAATTCACTCTAGGTCACATGCAAGAGGCAGCCAGTGGTCCAAAACACCAAAGCTTATTTCTCCTGCCTTAGATAGTGTGGCAGACAGGTGCTGTAGCAGAGGCACCAAGCAAGAGCTAACAACTGTTCACCAGATCAGAGGTCTGAAAGGAAACCTCTCTCTCAGAAGCTAACCTCAGCCCAAGGCAACTCCCGCTGACCCCCTTCCCAGGATCCTGGAAATCACCCTATTTTATCCTTACCTTTCGATGTTCCATCTCCTAAACCCCATGAAAGAATGGCTACTTGGTTTAGGGGGCTCCCCAATACCCCAGCCCCAGGCCTCAGCTAGGTTGGCTGGTCCTGCCTTAGCTGTCAGAGGGCAAGGGCGAGGCTCAGGAAATCCTTTGGCCGCCCCAAGCAAGAAGGCCAAAGGCCTGAGCAAACAAAGCTCTCACAGAGCCGGGGGCCTGCTGGCCACCGGGGTCCTGAGTCACCTCACTGCTGCTGCTGCAGGGCGGAGGCTCACAGGAAATCGGAAAATGTGTATAAGCTAGACAGGCCAAGAGGGATCTCCGGGGGAAGGGTACTGGGAGGGGTGAGATCCAGCCTTACAGGCTGCCTCAGCTACTGAGGTGCTCGTCTACTGCACTTCACCCTCGCCTCATGTCCTGACTTGACACTAGGATGCTGTCTTTTACGTAAACATCTCACCTCACCTCGAACTGTCCTGGCGTAGAACATTATCTCTCTTCCCTACTTAAATGACACAGCTAACCCGAACCTCTCCACATTATGGACCTCTCCTTGGACCCAAGAGTTCCTTGCACAATGCTAAGCGAAGTGCCTCTAGTGGCCAACTTGTTCTAGCCTGTGGGTGTGGTGTATTGGGGACAACGCCCACTGCGCGCACAGTCTTGTCCCCGCGCTCCCCCCAAGTCCTCTTGGAGGGCCGTAAACCCCAACCTTTGCGCTCCTGGCAAACTCCCACCGCCTGCAAGTCTCTAGAAGACCGAATTTAAGGAACTTGAGCGCTCTTCCTCCCATCCCCCCTACCCCTACCCCCCCGGTGGCACATTCCACGGTAACAGGCATGCTGCCGGGCTGGATCTCCGTCACTTTGGGGACCTGGGGACCAGAACGCCTTCACCCAGGGCTCAGGCAGAGAGGCCAGAGTAAGGTGAAGATCCGAGCACCAGGGGCTCAGAGCTGCAAATGCGGCCGCTGCGCGCGCTCGGTTCACCTGGCGCACCGCCCCCTCCGGCTCCATGGCGCCTTGCCCGCCAGTCCTCTCCTCCACTGCGGTTCCGGAAGCCCGGGCCTCAGCGCCTGACTTTCAAACTTGAAACTTCCCGGGAAGTGGCGCGGGACACGCGGACGGGCGCCCCCTCCGGAGACTCGCGCGCCCCGCAGGTGCTGCGGAGCAGCGCCCCCTCCCGGCCGCGTGGGAGCGGCGTCCCGGACCCCACTTCCGAATTCAGCTCCGCGGATCTGGGTTCCCCTTCCCGCGGTGGCGGCTCACGCTCTGCACCGCAACTGTTCTTCCTAGAGATGGGAAAGCCGAGGGCCATTTCTTCTCCAGCTTTGCCCGCAGTGTGCGCTGGGGCCTGGCCCGGTCTCGGAGTAAACCTTGACCCAAATTATGGCCAGATCCAAATACGATACGAACCAACTCAGACTTGTGCGAAACACATTTTCTGACTCAGACGGAGTCAAGGTTCTGATTTTACCATAAGGATGTCCGTAGGGACTAAGAAGGGAGTTCAGTAAAGTGCTGAGAGCTCAAGGATTAGATCAATCCTCAGAATCCACCTTGTTGGTTTTTAAGGAGCTGGGTTGAGGGCGGGACTTCTCAGTTGGATAGGATTTGCCCAGAGCATGGGGGAGTGGGAGGTGTTGCCCTCCAAGTGTAGCAGTGAAGACCCTGTGTGCCTGGCAGAGAGGTCCAGACAGAACTGCGGTTGGCGTTATCCCCAGCACACCACACCCACGCCTTCAATCCCAGCACTTGGAAAGCAGAGGCTGTCAAATCTTCTGTGAGTTCGAGGCCAGCCTGATCTACAGAACAAGTTCCAAAAACGACAAGAAGAGCTACGCAGAGAAATAAAATCTTGAAGAACCAAAAACAACCAAACGAAAAACAACAACAACAACAAAACCACGTTAAGTCTTCAGAAGGTCTGAGGGGGGATCCTGACTCGAACCTGTTTGGCATCCTATGAATACCTGTAGTTTGGAACCTACCTGCGGAACCAGTCTACAAGAGGTTACAATCCTAGCACCAGAAAGGCTGAAGCAAGAGATGGATGATGAGTTTGAAGTCTGCGGAAGCTCCTTTTTTTGTTCGAGAAAGGGACTCACTATGTAGCTTTTGCTGGCTTCAAAATCAGCTACCCATTCACCTCCCTCTGCCTCCCAAGTGCTGGGATCAAGTGTGTATGTGGCACAACACCCAGGTAGGGAGCTACTTTCATTATTAAAACTCTTTAGGATTTTTTTTTTTATGTGCCTGTAGGAATGTTTTGTCCACATGTGTGTGTGCATCATGTGGATGCCTGATATCTTTGAAGGTCTGAAGATATCAAGTCCATGTAGGTGCTAGGAATCAAACCCAAGTCCTTTGCAGGTGCAGTGTTTTAAATCTCTGACCCGCAGGGCAGTGGTGGCTCACGTCTCTCATTCTCAGCACTTGGGAAGCAGAGGCAGGTGGATTTTTGAGTTTGAAGTCAGCCTGGTCTACAGAGTGAGTTCCAGGACAGCCATGGCTACACAGAGAAACCTTGTCTTGAATAATAAAAAAAAAAAAGTCAACCAAATTGTCTGCACATTGTGATTATAGCCCCCAACTCAAACTCTCAAGGTAGTGACTGAGATTCCAAGATTCTGTATGTGCTTGCTCTTTGTCTTCCTCCATGGCGCTGTGGGGTCAAATGTTGGGGTCTATACATTGTAGACAAACCCTGCACCATAGACGAAAGCCCCTAGCCCTCTATAGAATACCGCTTAAGAACTACTGGTCCGGGCTGGCGAGATGGCTCAGTGGGTAAGAGCACTGACTGCTCTTTCGAAGGTCCTGAGTTTGGATCCCAGCAACCACCTGGTGGCTCACAACCACCTGTAATGAGATCTCACGACCTCTTCTGGTGAGTCTGAAGACAGCTGCAGTAAATTACACAGGAGCGAGGGGGGCCGGCAGAGGTCCTGAGTTCAACAGCAGCCACACACATGATGGCTCACAGCCATCTGTACAGCTAGTGTACTCATACACATAAAATAAATAAAATAAATCTTTAAAAAAAATAATAAAAATAAAAAAGAACCACTGGTCCACCAGGTGGTGGTGGCACACATCTTTAATCCCAGCACTTGGGAGGCAGAGGCAGGCGGGTTTCTGAGTTCGAGGCTAGCCTGGTCTACAAAGTGAGTTCCAGGACAGCCAGGGCTACACAGAGAAACCCTGTCTCGAAAAAAGAAAAAGAACCACTGGTCCTCTACCTATCCAGCAAGTGGAGTGAGATGGTCAAGTCCCTTCCGAGGAAGGACAGGAGCTGGGAGCAGAAGCAATTACTCAGGATCTGAGCAGCTGTACTGATGCAAGCACCTATGCTCAAATTCTCCAGGAGACAGACTGCAAGCCCAGCATCCAGTATGTAGCTCCACACATGGAGACCATTTAAGACTGGCCAACCTGATGGTGCCTTAAGTTCCGCACTGGGTAAATCTTCCTATTTGTACCCTACTGGTGCAGCTATTCTAGGCCTCTGATAAAAACAGTACAGATATAGTCTGAGCTGGGAAACATCCTGTAATTGCTCTTATCACACAACTACAATCCATTAGACCTGATAAAAATTAGAGATGGTGATGGTAGGGCCTGCCTTTAATCCCAGCACTCAGAAAGCAGATCTCTGGGGAGGGGGGAGGCAACAAGGGTTTGTTCTTGTTTTTGTTTGTTTTTTGGAGGGGAAACTGAGAAAGGAGAAATCATGACATGTAAAGAAAATATCTAATAAAAAAAAAAAGCAAATCTCTAGACGCCTGGACTGTGTGGTCTACATAGCAAATTCCAAGAACAGCCAGGGATATGGACACAATACCACCCATCCCGAATTAAATGTGTGCGCTCAGGAAATGGCTCAGTGCTTACAAGAGTCTACATACTAGAGGCTGAGTGTTTGGATCCTACCACTCATTAGGTGGTTCACAAATAACTTCCAGCTTCAGGTTCCTCCCCCCTTCCAGGGGTCACCCCCTCACATGACATACACTCAGATATCACACAGAAACTTAACCAACACACATACCAATACACAAGCTTTTTTTTTTTTTTTTTTTTTTGGGGGGGGGGGGGGCTTCTCTGTGAAAGGGGTGGGCCACCACTGCCTAGTTAACTTTTTTCTTTTTGGTTTTTCGAGACAGGGTGTAGCCCTGGCTGTCCTGGTACTCACTCTGTAGACCAGGCTGGTCCCGAATTCAGAAATCCTCCTGCCTCTGCCTCCCAAGTGCTGGGATTAAAGGCATGTGCCACCACTGCCCGGCCGCTGTCTGTTTCTTAAGAATATACACTGTCGCTGTCAGACACACTAGAAGAGGGCATCAGATCCCATTACAGATGATCTCGAACCACCATGTGGAGGTGATCTCTCCAGCCCAGTGTAACTTTTTTTTTTTTTACAAGATTTGTTTTGTGTATGAATATAGTCATTGTCTTCAGACACACCATAAGGCATTGGATTGGTTGTGAGCCACCATGATTTTAATTGCTGAGCCATCTCACCAGTTCCCTCCAGTAACATTTTGCTATGTATTTTTCATGTAAGTTCTGCTTCCATATCAGTGCAATATATGTACATGCAGAGGCAAGAAATGTGACACTTAATTCTCCAGAACTGTAGTCACTGATGGTTGTTGGGAGTTAAGTGGGTGCTGAAAACTAAATCCAGGTCCTCTGCAAGAGTCAAATGTTAATAGCCCAAAACTAAAACCTTCATATCCACAGACTATGCTCTTTTTTTGTAGGTCTGATGGCCCTGGAAATCTGTAGACCAGGCTGGTCTCAAACTCAGATCAGCCTGCCTCCCATCCAACACAGCAAATTGAGCTTTGTGCAGCCCTAGGTGCCACTGAACTCAGCCACCTGTCTGCCCCTAGCATGTCAACTACAGGCTATGCTCTACAGGGAATGAGTGAATGCTGCTTCAGGTCGGGAAGGGATAGGAAGCAGCTCACTACCTACTACAGCGCAGAAAGCCATCTCCAACATGCCTGTTTCTAGAATGCCAATTAAAGGCATGCACCACCCCATCCAACTAAGTATTTTATTTTAGAACAATGAAGCCTTAACTTCCTACACCCAGTCTGAGGGCTCAGTAGCTAAGCAGCATGGAGCATCTTGCTAGTCCTCTGCCTCATACACCCCTTCATGGCAACCCAGAAGTTTGGCTGGCTTACCTTTCAGTCTAAGACTCTTATATGAGACAGTGACATTATTTGGGACCAAATTAACTTCAAAGCTCCTCCAAAACTATTATGAAACTAGATATTGTAACGTCCTCTGGTCCCACTTGGAAGGGCTGAATCAATTAAAAAGGGACTGGAAAGATGAGTTAGCAGGGGAACTGGAATCTCTAGGCCCAAGGAATTTCCAGAACCCCCTTCTGGCCTCCCAGAAAACTGCACCTGCAGACATACAAGCAAGCAAAATACTCAATTATAAAGATTAGTTCCAAGTTCTCATATAGCCCTTCACCTTCCTGAATCCTAGCTCTATAGGTCTTTCCCCTCAAAAAGCCCTCTAAACAATGAGTCCTACAACCCCAGATACTTGGAGTAAGCAAAAATTCAAGGATTGCTTGAATTATATAGGTATGGAGCACATATACTGTGCACAAATAAGAGGGAGACGACAGAGGGTGATGGGAAGCTTATATCCCCCCAAAAATTACACACACGTAAAAACATAAGGGACTGGTATACTAGCAAAAACAAAAGGGTGCGTATAGACGTAACATAGCTTGGTGATACAATGCCATTTTGTCACACACAATCCTGGGGGTCAGTATTCACTCAGTTCTAGGTCAGCACCCCCCCCCAACCACTTATGAATCTGGTATGCATCACCCAACCTTCTGCACACCATTTGGGCCATGATTACCACCAAGCCAGCATCACTGGCACCCCAGCCATTAATGTACCCTCTAAATCACTACAAAACAAGGAGAATGACCCCAGTCCAAAAAAAAAATCTTTATGTTCCTTTATTGGAGCAAGATTCCTGACGTATACAGTGATGTATTTACTAAACACAGTCCTGTGCAGAAATTACACACTATCCATCTAGACAGATTTTGGTTACACTTTGCCTACTGATGGAGTAGTTCCATTTATAAAGTTTTATACATCAGAAAGCTTTGAATTTGACCAGGCTGTCCATTAATCATCTTTGAAAAAGTGGCATTTAATTTTAGCTCTATTTTACAGCATTAAAAAGCTTATGCATCAGGTAGCTTCCCCAAGCATTATTCTCTGCACAGTGGCGCTGAGCAGACAGACAGCCCTTCATCCACCAAGTTCAGAGTCACATCTGAGAGCTTACGCCCCCATACCTGTGACAGGCCCTACCGACCACCGCACCGACTGCTGACCCTGACAGCCCACCTTCTTGGCCAGCTCACACTGCCAGTGAGGACACGGCAGCAACTGTCCTTCGTAGATGGCACAGAGCAACAGGTCAGTGACAGTGGGAGCAGGTGCTGCCATGAGGTCCAGGTAACTAATGGCCCATTTTTAAAAAAAAATGCCAAATTGGGATAAAAATCAAGGGTACAAGTCCACGGCAGCAAGCTGTACCCACTCAGTTATGGAGTCATTAAGACATGATTCAAATCCCTTTAACTCAAATCTGCACAGCCCTGAGGTCATCCTGCAAAGTGCGTATCAAAAACTACGAAGTTATTAGGGAGACAAAGTTTGACATGATGTCATTATGCAGGTCAAACTTGGAAGGTCTGTTGAGCATCTGTTCTGACAGAAAAGCATCAGGTCCTTTGTGTACACATTGATTTTATTGTAACAAAGCAACTTGTACACTTCAACATTTAAAATGAGCATCTTTTTTCCTTCCAGTGAAAACAAAAAAAAACAAAAAACAAAAAAAGAAAAAGAAAAAAAAATTAAAAATAAAAGTTACAATAGAGAATGTCAACTCCAAATAAAACCCTATCAGTTCTGCTGATTCTCCCATTTAGTGTCAGGGCTCAAGTCATCATCAGGAGAGAATTTTATTTTAAAAGTGTCACCTTAAATTGCAAGGATGTCTGTTAAACATCACAATTAAACATGCCAAAGGAGAAGCCATGTTGTCAGACGCCCACCTACCCCCGACACCTCAAACCCACCCTTGCTCACCGTCTATACCCCCCCTTTTTTTCTTTTTTTTTTCTTTTTATTAAACAAGAGAAAGACAGATACATGTTGGTAAATGCTAACTGTCTGTATTCACATAGAGACACAGTGTAATCTCTGAGCCCAATATACAGAGAAAAGAAATAAGCTAGAATTCTATGCACTACTACACAGGGCCTAGCACCCTCCAGCCTCCAGCAGAGCTGGGAAACTGGTGGGCTTTTCTTCTTTCCCACAGAGCATGGTGGTGGTGTTGAATTCACAAATTTGTGACAAGAAAGGATAAAAATGAATTTAGAACAGAAACGTGGAGATTCTTTTCCTGTTGTATTTTGCTCAAGATATTTTTCCCCCAAATTAGTTGAGAACCATGATGTTGAGACCTCAAAAACAGGGCGACTGAGCACAGAGGGACGGGGGGAAGGACCAACTTGCTCCCAGGGACTGAAGAAAATTAAAAAATAAAAGGAAAATAAAAAAGAAGGTCAGAATCCATCCATCAATCTTCTGTGCTAGTCGTCCTCGCCTTCGTCCTCCTGAAAGAACAAGGGAGCGGTCACCACCAGGGCAGATGCTGAGCCCTTTCATTTTACTAGCTCTTGGATGAAGATCTGACCCTATCAAGCCCCAGCTTTCCTAGCCTAGTTAGCACTGATAGGGGAGAGCATGCTCCCAGATTAAGAGTACTTCAGGTCCTCAGAGCCCACACAGGGGTTCACAATCACCCAGAATTTCTACCACGGGATCCTACGCCTTCTGATCTTGGAAGGTCAGTCACACGCAGTGCAGACACACAGGCTAGTCACCCATACATATAAAATTACATTTAAAAACGAGGGAAGACTCAGATGTTAACACCGTGTTGACCATTCCCAACTGTCCCACTATTTCAGCCATTTTTGTACTATACATATTATATAAACCACTAGGGCTTGGGTGTACCTCTCATTCCTTACCTCTCCTTCCTCCCCTTCATCCTCATCATCGTCTTCTTCACCCTCATCCTCATCTCCTTCTTCATCAATATCTTCCAACCCTTCCTCCTCTTCGTCATCATCATCATCATCTTCTGCCTCTCCTTCTTCATCATCCATATCAGGAACCTGAAAACACCAGGCAATGTTCTTTTATGAACTCACTCTGTTGGACACGTTACCTCTTTCAAGCCACTGAATACAACTCACCAAATAGTACTGCAAGGGATTTGGCCAAATATCATCTTTGATGACCTCTCCTAACTCGTCAGCACCTGCATCAGAATGGTCGGTAAACCAGGTAAAGAAGCTCTCTGGCTCTTCGTGCTGCCTCTTCCTGCTGGCCTTATTCTGCGTTTGACTTGAGCGTTTTGTCAAATCCTAAATGAAGACATAAATACTCCCTTTATTTGCTCCCCATAATACCCAGACCCCACATAAAGTACAACAAAGACCAAAAGTAGTTCATATTACTAACTATAAAAAAATATGCTTTCACAGGATACACCTATCAACTGTCTAACTTCATAAAATTACATCTACCCTAAGTCTACAAAGCCAAACCCTTGTCTCCAAAACTGGAGGCTGAAAGCCTGAGCAAGGCAAACAGGACAGCCCAAGAGCGCTGTGCGATTCCTATCGCATCACTCCCCTGCACACTGGAATCTCTGCACTCTTTACCCAGGGTCTAAGGCTCTGAGTGTCAGTAAGGAAGTCCAGCTAAGTAAGCCATGACATACAAAATACCTTTCCAGATTTCCATTTGATTTCGGTGGACTTTGAAGACGGGTCACCACTCTCATTCAGATGAAATTCTTTGGAGAGAACTTTATTTTCAAAGTAAGGATTTTCATCAAAATACTGTAAAATATGGAAAGATGAGAAGTCAATACGCAGTGTTCGTACCATTACACACTCACTCTAAGTGCCAAGCACGGGGTCAGGTACTTACAAAGTCTATTCTGTAACCTGATTTAATGTCTTCAAATTCTGTCACTTCAACTCTGGTCAAATAATGCAGAGCCTCCTCGTCCTCCTCCCCAAGCAGTGCAGACACTAGAGAAGCAACTCAGTTTAGTTCAAGTTTGAATGGGAACCACTTAATGACCCTTTTAAAATGTTTACAAACTCTGTGAACACTTTCAACTTTGCTCTTTCTACTAAAGCCACCAAGTGCAGACTACTCTTGTCCTGCCTGCAGCTTTGTCAAGTAACCGCCCCCAGAGCTCCCCAAGCTCCTAATAGACCTCAGCAATGCTGACCCACCACATACCTTGTGGATGGTTGACAAATGTTGTTACCCAAAAATTTGGGATTTTGGCGATCAATTCTGACCTCTTCTGAAAAAATGGTTGGCGGAGTTTGTTATATTTTTGTTCTACTTTCAAAATTTCCTCACTGGCTTGTTCATTAAGTCTGAAACAAATAAAGACTGGAATGAAAACCTAAGGCGGTAAAATGGGAAGGCTAAGCATACCCAAATGGCAATGCTGCTGCCAACACTGTTGCTCTTTTTCTTCCCCCTTAGGAACAGAGTATCTACTGCCCTGCAGCCCAGCCCTCTAGAAACCAAAACCACTGAGCTCTCAGCTATCACCAGGACTGGCAACATTGTATTTCAGTATACAGCATATCTCCAGGCTATATTGATTGTGTACTCAGTAGCAGCAAATGTAAGTGAAGGTTAATCAAGAAACAAGCAACACTGTTCCATACCACTCTATCAAAAACCAGGCAGCAGTCAGACAACTCTGTTACCTCGGACAGCATACCCATGCTACAGTACCCTGCATCTGGGAAGGTTGAGGTACTGACTACTTTAACCCAAGAATTATAACCAGACTGAGAAACAGGACTTAGAGCGTGTGCACCAAAACTGACGGCCAATCAGTTCCACGAGAGAACTTCCATAACATGAATTCAATATATTTTACCTGTCTATTTCATTTTGTACTTCATCAATATGTTCAATTGCTTCTTGCTGTTCTTTTTCTGCAAAACAAAAGGGAACATAAGACTCAATACTAATTCCACAAGCTGCTCCACTTCCTGATCCTATGATGGGGACTGCAACAGGAACGCTGCTTGAAATGTGCTTACTACAAAGCCTGCTCCCCACGTGTTCAAGCACGCAGTGGTCGAATTACTTTCTCATTACCCTACCATTCATAAATTGAGGGATCTACTCTGCTACTCAGAAAATTGCTTCATTACTGGATCACTTTTAAAAGAGTTTCGTTACGAAAGGTGAACGAGAGGCTTAGCCTCATTCAAAAATTCTTCATGTTTATTACTAATCACATTGTACAATTGCAAGAGAACTACTCCGTGGCCGTAAAACAAATTAGGATACTACCAACTGGTACAAGACCAGTTAGTCACCAAACTTCTACAGTCGCCTTTGCAGACTTAAAGACTGTAAACCTGATTCCAACGTGACCTTACTCCTCCAACCCATTCTTGGTGAGACTGGTCATCATACACGGCTGTACAGTATTTCTGAACACTTTCTGGGAAAACCCTACTCAAAAACTAGGAGCGCATAGAGAGGAGAGGGGATGTGCTCCTATTTCGTGCCCTTTTGTCCGAATAGGGCTGTAAAGGCTTTTACAAAGCCAAGTGGGCGTGAAGGGGCCCGATTGCGCGGCTCATTTCCGGTAACTAGCCCGGGGTCTGCAGCTGTCCTCGGCTCGCAACGACCCTCGGGGCGAGGGCTAGGCGTCCTAAAGGCCCTCCAAGCCCCTGCATCGCACGGCCTCCGGGCCAGATCCCTCGCATCCCCGGTGCTCCCGAGTGTGGCTGCCCCACGTGGGGTGTGCAACCCGCGCAGCCTGGAGCATCCTCCCGCCGGTTCCGCGCCCCTACCCCGCCCCAGACCCCGGCTCCCGTTCCCGCCGTAGCGCCAGCTCCGGGCGGGAAGCAGGGCGCGAGAGACCGGGCCGCGAGGCTGCGTCCGGCCGCACCATGTGGCGGCGGCGGCTGATGGGAGCGAGGCATCATGGCGGAGCACAATAAAGAGAGGCTGCTCCGGAGGGAGGGAGGGAGGGAGGGGGAGGAGAGCGCGGGCGGGGGGAAGGGGGGGTCTCCGCCCGCCGCGCAGGCCGCAGCGCCCCCGCCTCGGCCGCACCGCTCGCCGCCGCGGCGCCACCCCGGCCCCCCGGTCGCGGACCGCACACAAAAAGGCGCCGGCTCCGCGGCCCCCGCGCGCCCCCCGCGGCCCGGGCCGAAAGATGGCGGCGCGGCCGGGCCCCCGCCGCGCCCGGTCCTCACCTGAGGTCTCGTCGGCCCCGTCGTGATTGGAGTTGAGCTCCTTTTTACTGGCTTTGGCCGTCGGCGCAGACATGGTGCCCTCCGCGGTCGGGGCGGGGAGCGGGGAGGGGGAGCGAAGGGACGGCCAAGGGGGCGGCCAGCGGCTTCCCCTCACGCCACACGCGCGGCGCCCGCTTGCTCCGGCCGCCTCCTCCCGGCGCTCACTCGCCGCCCTCCCCCTGGCTGCCTGGCACTGCCCGCGGGGCCTGACGCCGAGGCAGGCCCGGGCGCGTTGTGGCGAGCCCCCGGCCGGGGCTCTCACTGAAGGCGGGGAGGCGGTGGCGGCTCGGCTGGGCTCCTCGACTCGCGCCCCGCGCTCCGGCTCGCTTCTCGATTGCCCTGAGCCGCCTCCTCCTCCTCCTCCTCCTCCTCCACCACCACCTCCTCCTCCTCTTCGCGGCGAGGGGCAGTCCGCAGAGCGCAGGCGCGCCAGGCCTGCGCAAGTCCCACCCCCGGCCGGAGAGGCTCGCGCCGCGCAGCGATTGGCCGGGGCCGCGGGCCAGGGGGCGGGGCCGTGGCGGGTGGCGGCGGCGGCGGTGGGGACACTGGGGCCTGGACGAGAGGCGGGAGGAAGCGGCTCAGCGACGCATGGTCCGGCCCCCGCGCGGTGCTCCCCTCCCCCGCTCTCCCCTTCTCCTGCCGACCCGGGACATTCGCGCGCCGCGCGGTGACTTGAGAGGCGGGGCCTCCTTTCCCCAATACCCGCGCATCACGTGGTGGCTCGGCGGCTTCCCTTTGCGGGGCGGCCGGGGGGCTCCGGAGAGGGGGCGCGTGCAGCCCCTCAAAAGTACAGGCCTTAGAAGTCCCCTGGCTACAGTCAGGCACTGGAGTTCTACACCCGGGCACCTTCATCTTTTTCTAGACTGAGAAGCTGGGGACCGACTCAAACTCAAGGCTGGTGGTATGCAAAGCCACATGCAAGCACTTCAGATGAACTATCCAGTCTACACACAGGGCCCAGTAGTTTGCATGGGCCAAGTCAAGCCACTGCCCTCGGTTTTGAATTTTTAAAAATCTGTCACATATTCACACAGAACCACAGTAAAGGTTTACGTCCTCTAACTGTAGGAAGGACCTTTCTGCCACAGGTCCTTCAGCTCAACTTCGTACCAGGTGTCCTGATCTCAGTGGTGAGGGAAGCACACCACTGTGATGGGGGAAATGTTTACGGCTTCTTAAACATCAAATGCTAAAACAGTTAAAAAAATAAAAAACCCAACAACAACCCAAAAAAAAAAAAAAAAAAAAAATAAAAAAAAAAAAAACCCAAAAAAAACCCAAAAAAAAAAAAAAAACCCAGCTTTAGACAAAAAAAGCCCTAAAGGACTTGAACAGATAGTTCTGTCTACCAGGACCCCAAAAGTGTGGTCCTGAAAAGGATAGAAAGCTCTCTACCTGGATGCTCTACCGCTTGAGCTTCAACTATGTATATTCCAGCATTCCTGTTTTTATTATCAGTCTTCTACATAAAGCAATGTGGCTTTATGTCAAGACATTTATGGTGGGTAGACAATAAATGTAAAATACACCATATAGATACAGTCCATGGTGAGAGAATACAAGTATATTCGTGCAAGTTTCCACCTCAACTCCAGGAAATTCAGCTAAGCCTTCCTGGTGGTACCTTATGCTCAAGTCAGTGAGTTGCGTTGATCTGTTGCAATCGGTAAGCTTAAACCGGGGACAACCTCTATAAGGACCTTTTACCGAACAGCTCCCAAGCATAGGGACCTCCAACACAGGCAACTGTGACCAGGATCCTTAAAGAGGGAAGGGTATGACAAAAAGCGCAATAAATTTTGTGACTAACATCTGCTAAAACTCAGGCAAAACCTCACCAGGTATGACTCCTGATAGTCCTGTGAGGTCCTGGCACACAGTTGCAAAGAAATTCCACAAACAAAACAAGGTAAGTTAAGGATATAGTTAGACCCAGGCAGAGGCCAACCTAGGCTACAATGTGCAACAATGTCTCCAAAGAAAAACGGTTAGCCTTTGAAGCCCTCCCACACCAAATTACTACGGTAGGCTTCAGATGTATCTGGCTGTATTTTCCTGGAACCCTCATGCGATACAAAGTAGCTTTTACAGATAATTAATCTTAGAATTAAACTGGGCTTGGATCCTGTGAGGCAAGTCCTCTAACACTCAGCCACACCCCCTGCCTCAAATTCTTCCAAGATACTAAGTATATTTTACACATAAACTAAGCCTGAGTTAATGCAAATGATCTCTCAGGTCTAGTGCCTGCTAAACTGTATTTGCCAGGCAGCCCATCCGCAACTGAACTTTACGAGAGAAGGAACCAACAAATCAGTTATTTTCTTGTTTGGAGGGGTGTGGTGGGGGTGCGCTCTGGAACTAGAGGAGGATGGCCTCCAACTTGTGCTCTTACCTCCCCAAATCCCTTATTTATTTTTTATTTTTTATTTTTTTGTTGTTTTTCGAGACAGGGTTTCTCTGTGTAGCTCTGGCTGTCCTGGAACTCAAAAAAATCTGCCTGCCTCTGCCTCCCAAGTACTGGGATTAAAGGCATGCGCCACTACTGTCGGCTCCCTTAATGTCATAAATGTGGCTTAAGAGACAGAACTGACATCAAGACTTGGCTTACACCCATGTTAAAAACAAAACAACCTACCAAGAATGTCTGTTTCTTTTTGTATTACACAAACATTTTTTAAATTACTTTTTACACAGAAGACTGTTTTGTCTGCATGTATCTAACTGTGCCATGCGCAAAGGCCAGAAGAGGATGCTCCTGGATCTGAAGCTGTGAGCCACCAAGGTGGTGCTAGAAACTAAACCCAGGTCCTTGGCAAGGCCAATGTGCTCTTAAGCACTGAGCCACCTCTCCAACCTCTTTCCTTTTTTACCCACAAACCTAAACACACTGACTTAATGGGCCACTCCTAGATAGAAAGAAACTTGCTCAGAAAACCCCAGCACTTGGGAGGCAGAGGCAGGTGGATTTCTGAGGCCAGCCTGGTCTACAAAGTGAGTTCCAGGACAGCCAGGGCTACACAGAGAAACTCTGTCTCGAAAAACCAAAAAAGAAAAAAAGAAAAAAAAAAAAGGGAAAACAGTGCAGAGGCAAGAGGTACTGTAAATGGGAGAGGTCTGCCCATGGGTGCACCCCGGAAGCCACCAAGCATTGCACTCTCCATACCAGTTTGGAGGCTGGCTACAATGCCTGACAGGCCACAAACTGTCTCCACTGAGCACGTGTAGGAGGACTATGGTGTCACCCTCCCATCTCTTGCGGTTTAGCTATTTCTGCCAACAGCCTAAATAAATGTGTAACACCAGAAAGGTTCGCTCACTTTGCTTCTAACAAAAGGGAAAGGATTTACCAACCATCCCAACTGCAATTTATTTACCCCTAAGTCTCATCAAGTTGTAAGAACAAGGTAGGGTGTTTGCCGAGTGCTCATGCAGCATGTTCGGGGTTCCACACCCAAAACCTTCGGCAGGATGGAGCTAGCCTGTAATCCCAGTCCCCTGGATCATAAAAGTTCAAGTGCCAAATTGGAGGCCAGCAAGAAACCCACTCTTTAAAAAAGAAAACTCTGGCCGGGCGGTGCTGGCGCACGCCTTTAATCCCAGCACTTGGGAGGCAGAGGCAGGCAGATTTCTGAGTTCGAGGCCAGCCTGGTCTACAGAGTGAGTTCCAGGACAGCCAGGGCTATCAGAGACACCCTGTCTCGAAAATAAATAAATAAATAAATAAATAAAAAGAAAAGAAAACTCTGAGTGTGGCGGCGCCTTTAATCCCAGCATGAGTACAGGACAGCCAGGGTTACATACAGACAAGACCCTGTCTTTATCATTTGGAGACATAGTGTAGTTCTTTGCCTGCCATTTGAAAAGTAAGAGAATGAGACACAGGTCCACAGAAGTGCAGAGATGCCGACCGTACTCGGTGCCTAGTGTTCCTTCCTCCCGTGCCTCTAGTGTTACACCAAATCCGTATTTCCCCTCTGCTACCCTGCCCTGTGACCAAACCCAAGCCAGGCGGGAAAACACCATACCACGACTCGAAGCTGTGCCTAAGAAACGCAGCCCTCACGGTCAACAGAGAAAGGCTAAAAGTGCAGGCATAAAAACCACTATCCGAATGTAAAGAGAGTCAAGTACTAGCATGGGGCGAGTCTGGGTGCGGCCAGCGGTGCTTCGGACAAGGGGCGCTTAAGCTCAGAGCGAGAAGCTGGAAAGCACTCCCCCCACTCCGTCTCAAACACGAGTTTCTTAGCGTAAGGCAAGTCGGTTTCTAGGCTCGAAGTGAGAAAATGCAGCTCTAGGCCTTTAGGCCACGCCACCCCTTGGGGAACCCGGAGAGGTGGGTGGGGACCAGGTGGGCAGGGTCCCCGGTACCGGAAGTCTTAGTTTGTACCTGGAGGGCCACCGAGAGGCTAGCTCTTAAGTCTCGGAGGCAACCACGTGACTAGCTCTTTGCTCGGGCAGGATGGGAGAAGGAAGCTGGGAGCTACACGAGGTGGCAGTAATTCAGGCCAGAGTTGTGGGCCGGCGGCTTCAGCAACAGGGAGACGATCTGAGAGGGCTTGAATCTCCGGGACTCGGGGTTGGAGGGGTGGGGAGGCCTCAAGTGGCTGCATTTACCGGTACAGAAGCCCCATTCGAGAGTTTGGGGGCTGGGAAGGGCAAGCCGGGTCCCACGTGGTGTCCCGAGCCGGAGGAAGTCCCCTTTGCACGGGTCTCCCAGTTCCGCACTTTCTGCTCCTTCTCCCACATCAACTTCATCCCCCACCGCCCCGGGACGAAAGCTTTCACGAGTGTTTTTTTGGGGGGGTCTCATGTCCAGTGAGGGATGGGGGGGGGCAGAAAGAGCCCATCCAAGAGTGGATCACCAAGGAAACGCAATGGAGGAACTTACCTCCCTTCGGCAGGCCGGGAGAGGCCGACTTGTCCTCCAGCTTCGGGGCAGCAGCCGGTCTGGGTTTCTTGGGTTGAGGCAGGATTGCAGATTGCCGCTTGGGGGCCATGGCGCGAGGGAGGTGGCTGGGAGACGGAGACCGGAGCCGCGACGTTCACAGCAGGACGAAACTCGCAGGAACTGAGGCTGCCTCAGGTGCGGGAGGTTTAAGTCGGCCTCGCAGCCGCCCTGCCCGCGGGGGATATTTACATGACAGTGGGACACACACCCCCACGCCCCTTCTCCCAGCCTCCTCGTCCTCCCTCCAATCAGCAGAAACTTCTTTGAGTCGCTCTCGGCGGGGGCTTCCCGGCGTTGGAGGAGGGGGCGGCTCCCGCGGGTGCCGCGCGGGGCTGCCTTTGAACCCCGGGTAGCACGTGGGAGCCTGTGGCGGGTAGCCCTGCCCTCCCCTAGAACCCCTGCCTTCACTGCCCGGCCCCCCTCGGGGGTTCTTCCTCTTTCCCTTCCCAGTTTGCTGTCCCGAAAACTTAATACGTGCTGTTGCCTTACCTCAGCCTGGAACATTCTTTTCACTCTTCCCAACCCCCAACTCGCGAGTTTGGCTAGACTCCTTCCCAGCCTGCAGATCGCCACTTGGAGCGACAGAGAAATGTTGGGAAAAAAGGGATTCCCAAGCGAAAATTACAAACGTCGTGCTGGGGGAGGGGAGGGAAGATTTGGCTCACTCATTCCATCTATTCAAAAGAGTTTGTGTCAGACAAGTTAAAAACGCTGGCTCAGCCTGTACCTTGTTTGTTTTTGTCTTTTTGTTGTTGTTGTTTCGAGACGGTTTCTCTGTGTAGCCCTGGCTGTCCTGGAACTCACTCTGTAGACCAGGCTGGCCTCGAACTCAGAAATCCGCCTGCCTCTGCCTCCCAAGTGCTGGGATTAAAGGCGTGCGGTGGTTTGTTTTTTAAGACAGGGTTTCTCTGTGTAGCCCTGGCTGTCCTGCAAGTCCCTTTGTATATAGTAAGTTGACCTTGACCTCTGTAGAGTTCTGCCTGCCTAGGCCTCCTGGAGTTGGGGGAGGGAGGGTAAAGGCCTGCACCACCTCTTCAGGCTTTCAGCCTGTAATCTTAGCCCTTTGAAGTGAGAGTTGGAGGATTTAAGGTTTCAGACTAGCCTGGACTACAGTGCAAACCCTGTCCCAAAAAAACTAAGAGGAAAAATAAAATAAATTTGTGTGCTGGGCGGTGGTGGCGCACGCCTTTAATCCCAGCGCTTGGGAAGCAAAGGCAGGCGGATTTCTGAGTTCGAGGCCAGCCTGGTCTACAGAGTGAGTACCAGGACAGCCAGGGCTACATAGAGAAACCCTGTCTCGAAAAACCAAATAAATAAATAAATAAATAAATAAATAAATAAATAAATAAATAAATTTGTGTGTGTGTGTGTATGTGTTGCTGGGGTTGGAACCCAGGCCTCCAGTGCGCTAACACAGTCAGCTACACCTTGCTGCTTGCAGCATGCATGTGGCACATACCCAGGTAATGGTAATAAGAAACAGATGTGGAGAGTGTAGTTCAACAGTAGCGCATGTACCCACCAATTAAAAAGCACCTCAAAAAGTAAGAAAAGAGGAGGAGCAGCAGCAGCTGGGCAGATGAGATGGCTCAGCAGGTTAAGACTCTTGCTGTCAGGTTTAAGGACCTAAGTTCTAGCCCCACTTCTGTAAGTAGTTCTTGGACTCTTGTACTGCCACACATATACTTGGGGATACACACACTTACAATCACAGACACATTTTTTTAAAACAATTATTTATTTATTTTATGTATAAAAGTACACTGTAGCTGTCTTCAGACAAACCAGAAGAGGGCATCTAATCACTTTACAAGATGGTTGTAAGCCACCATGTGGTTGCTAGGAATTGAACACAGGACCTCTGGAAGAACAGTCAGTGCTCTTAACTACTGAGCCATCTCTCCAGCCCCTGTTCTTTTTTTTCTTTTCTTTTTTGACAAGGTTTCTCTGTGCAACCCTGGCTGTCCTGGAACTTGAGGCTGGCCTTGAACTCAGAGATCTGCCTGCTACTGCCTCCCAAATCCTGGGATTAAAGGCATGCACCACCGTGCTCACAGGCACTTTTTTTTGTTGTTGTTGGTTTTTTTTTGTTTTTTTCGAGACAGGGTTTCTCTATGTAGCCCTGGCTGTCCTGGAACTCACTCAAACTCAGAAATCCGCCTGCCTCTGCCTCATCACAGACACATTTTTAAAAGTTGTTTTCTAGCCAGGCAGTGGTGGTGAACACCTTTAATCCCAAAACTCTGGAGGGAGAGGCAGGCAGATCTCTGAGTTCACCACATGACCTACAGAGAGAGTTCCAGGGCTGGCAACCAAGGCTACACAGAGAAACCCTGTCTTGAAAAACAAAAACAACAACAACAACAACAAAACCAAAACAAAACAAAAACCAAAAAAACAAGAATAAATAAATACATAAATAGGATTTTGTTTTCTTTTTCTGAGACACAGTTTCACTGTATAATCTTTGCTGCCTAGGGCTCACTTTTGTAGACCAAGCTGGCCTTGAACTCATGACATCTACCTGCCTCTGGAGTGCTGAGATTAAAAGCCTGTGCCACGAAGCCCAGGTACAAAAATTTTTAAAATACAGTTCAGGCCAGGTATGATGGCACAGGCCTTTGACTGGAAGGTAGGGGCAGGTGGATCTCTTGAATTCCAGGCCTGCCAAAAAAACATAGTAAGACCTGGGCTCAAAACAAGAAGAGGTAGAGGGGCTTGGCATAGTTTAGGGATTAAAGAACACTTGTTGCTGTTTCTGGGGTGGTAGGTTCCAGTCCCAGCATCCACACGACAGCTCACAACTGTCTTTAACTTCACTTGCAGGGAATCTGACAGGCTTTTCTGGTCTCCCAGGGCAGCAGACATACAAGTACACAGAAATTCATACAGATAGAACACTGGTACATGGAAAATAAAAAATAAATACTTAAAAAAAAAAGCAATTATAGTGGGGGCCAAGCACTTGGGAATATGGCAGGAAGAGCAGGGGTTCAAGGTCATCCTTGAATATATATCATGCCAGGCAGTGGTGGTGCACACCTTTAATCCCAGCACCTGGGAGGCAGAGGCAGGCAGATTTCTGAGTTTGAGGCCAGCCTGGTCTACAGAGTGAGTTCCAGGACAGCCAGGGCTACACAGAGAAACCCTGTCTCGAAAAAACAAAAATAAAAGAAAATAAATAAATAAAACTAAGAGAAAAAAACCTAGTAACAATCCTGAAAGATTTTCAACTGGAGGGTGGGAAGGAATTCTCAGCAAGTTGGAGGTTGGTATAAAACTGTAGAAAACTGTGCTGGGTCCAGAAAGCCTAGAAATGAGTACAATCTGCTGTTATCTAGCAGCTACTCCTGGGTGTGTTTCCAACAGAAGTGTACAATACATGCACCTACATGCTTGAGAAAGTTATGTGCTCTACGATTCATAATAGCCTATCAGAGTGATAAGAAACCAAAGCTTTTTGCGAAAAAAAGATAGAAAAATTAATATTGAATGAAATATAAGAGACAAAATAGTTTGAGAGAGAGAGAGAGAGAGGAAGAGAGAGAGAGAGAGAAAGTAGTAAATGGTGGGATCTCTTCTGCATAAGTTACAGAATGAGGCCAGGCCTGATGGATCACATTTGTAATCGGTGGGCCCAGGAGGCTGAAATATGAGGACTGATGCAGAATGGAGCCAGCCTGGGATACAGAATGAGATCTTGTCTCCAAAAAGGGGACAGGGGATGGCAGGATGGTTCATTGGGAAAACATTCACCTGATTGCTTGGGATTGATCTCTGGAACATAGAAGGTGGAAGGAGATAACTCCAAAAGTGTGGCTCATGTGCACATTCATATGGACATGATGAATAGACAAATGTAAAGTAAAACAAACAAGTATAATTTTTACAGGGCTGGAGTGATGACACAGTGTTTAAGAGCATTGGTTGATCTTCCAGGGTACTCAGGCTCAGTTCCTAGCACTCGCATGTCTCACCACCATCTGTAAGCCCCTACCCAGGGGATCACCTTCTGGCCTCCAGGTGCACTAGGCACACAATTGGCATACAAACAAGCATGTAGTCAAAACATTCATACACATAAAAAAATAAAAATAATTGAAAATATTTTTAATATTTATCTTATATGTGTATGTGTGTATGTGTGCATGTGTACCACATGTCTATTGAGGCCCTCAGAGGCCAGAAGAGGCATTGGATCTCCTACAACCAAAATTACACATGTTTGTGAGCCACCATATGAATACTGTGAACTCGTCCTTGCTCTCCTCAGGAGCAATAAGTGCCTTAAAGACTGAGTCATCTCTCCAGCCACATACTTAAAATAAACTATATAATATCCTTTAGATTGAGAGTGTGTCTCGGATGGTAGAGTTCTAACCATGCACAAAGCCCAGGGTTCTATTGCCAGTACCACAGAAATTTTGCCTTTGCATACATGCCTATAAACCCAGTCCTGGGGAGGTAGAGGCAAAAAGCTCAGAATTTCAAGGTCATCTTTGACTCCATAGAGAGTTCAAAGCCAGCCTGGTACATAGGAGGACTTGTCTCAATAAATATAAAAGAGCCGGGCAGTGGTGGTGCATGCCTTTGATCCCGGCACTTGGAGGTAGAGGCAGGCGGATCTCTGAGTTAGAGGCCAGCATGGTCTGCAGAGTGATTTCCAGGACAGCCAGAGCTACACAGAGAAAATAGTCTTGAAAAAGAATTTTTTTTTTTAATAATTAACAAAAAACAGCAGCCTGCTAGTTGGTTCCATAGGTAAAAAAGCTGCATAATGGCCTGAATTACATCCCTGAACTTGTGTAAAAATGGAAAGTAAGATCTGACTCCAAAAATTCTCCTGTCTGCTACATGGGTGCTGTGGCACAGGTGTCCATGTTTCCCCCTCCCCCAATAATAATAACAATAGTAATAACAGTAACAACAATAATAAACAAAGCCAGGAAGCCTGAAATGCATGAAGCGGAAGCAGCAAAGGCCAAAGTCACACATTCAGCTTCTCCCAGTCCTTTCCTCTCCTGCTCCCACATCTTACCTTCCTGGATAGCCAGTGGTTGTTACTAGGCAACAGAGGCAACTTGACTCATTCCTCTCTAGAAAGGACTGCAGAAGTGTGCAGGGTGTGAAGTGAATAGCCTCCAGCTACTCCACCTATCATATCACTTGGCTGACTCTGAGAGGGCCAGATGTTCTGTGTCCCTGGGCTTGGGCTTCTCAAGTCGGTGACCTGAACCATTACCCCACAGGCAATGCCTGGCACACATGGACATGAGCACACAGTCATAATAAATAGAAATTTAAGAAATAAAAGCAATTCAATAACTAAAGCTTTCCGGCATATTGGTCAGTTGTTCTGCAGAACCTTGCCTTGTTCCCTGAGCCTTGTTTTGCTGGGTGGGAAACAGCTTGGTTCAAGCTCATGTGTGGATTCTCAGCGGGGAAGGGTGTGCTGGGAAGAGCCTGCCAACTCAAGGACAGCCTGGACTCATAAGAGCCTGTCTGAAAAAACAAAAACCAACCAACAAGGACAGTGCTCAGTGCTTAAGAGTGGGCTCTGATCTTCCAGGGGAACCAAGTTCAAGTCCCAACAACCATGCCAAGTGGCTGGAAGCTGCTGGTAAGTCCAGCAGCAGGGGATCCAACACTTCGAGGCTAGCCTGGTCGAGGTTAGCCTGGTCTACAGAGTGAGTTCCAGGACAGCCAGGGCTACATAGAGAAACCCTGTCTCGAAAACCCCTCACCCCCCCCCCAAAAAAAGCACCTGTTGCTCTTGCAGAGAGCCCAGTCCCCACCAGATCCCAGTGATTCACAACCATCTGTAAGTCCAGTTCCAGGGGATCCAATGCCCTCTTCTGGCCTCCCGGAGCACCCAGCATGTCATGTATGTGGTGCATGACATACATACTTTCAGATAAAATATTCAAGTATAAAGAAATGACTAAATCTGCAGCCAGGGCTACACAGAGAAACCCTGTCTCGAAAAACAAAAAACAAAAAACAAAAAAAAAAAAAGAGACTACATCTAATTTTAAAATAGAAAGGTTTTGTTTTGTTTCTTTGTTTAGTAAAAAAAAAAATTACAACTAGCAAGATAGTTCATTGGCTAAAGCCTGAGCACTTGAGTTGGATCTCTGGGACCCACATGGCAGAGACAACCCCAAGTTATCCTCTGAACAGTATACAATGGTATGGCATACACACACACACACACACACACACACACACACACACACACGTAAACACATACACACATAATACACACACATATACATACATAGCACACACATTACACATACACATATACACACACACACACATAAAACACACTTATACACACATTACACATATACTTCCACACACAAAAATGAAGAAAAGCCCAGCAACAGATCACAAGTTCTGCACAATGCCAAGTGCCTGAGCTTCTCTCCCAGTATCAATCCCACTGCAAGTCCCTGGTCTTCTACTTTTTTTCTGAGACTGGCTCTTACTCTAGTGTTTAGCCCTTCCTGTTTCCTACCTCCTTCCTTGGATTAGATGCTTGATACTTATTGATGGATAGTGAACATGCTTTGAGTAGAGAAATGTTCTGGAAATACATAATTTTTTGTTTGTCATCACTGCAGCACCAGATCTGTTGAAAAAAATGTGCTCTGTAAACAGTTGTATGGATAAATTTTTTTTTTGGTTTTTCGAGACAGGGTTTCTCTGTAATAGCACTGGCTGTCCTGGAACTCATTCTGTAGATCTGTAGACCAGGCTGGCCTCGAACTCAGAAATTCACCTGCCTCTGCCTCCCAAGTGCTGGGATTGAAGGCGTGTGCCACCACTGCCTGGCAAAATTAAGCCTTCTGACCTATGTCCCTGGAACCACCTGGGAACCTGCTTGTAAGTAGAAAAAAAAATGTATGCAGTATATAAAGAAAATCCAGTTGAACATCTCTCCCTCTCAGCAGAGGAAAAGTGGAAATCATTTAAGAAGGAAAATACCGCCAGGCAGTGGTGGCACATGCCTTTAATCCCAGTACTTGGGAGGCAGAGGCAGGCAGATTTCTGAGTTCAAGTCCAGCCTGATCTACAGAGTGAGTTCCAGGACAGCCAGGGCTACACAGAGAAATGCTGT
>JADRCD010201323.1:6808-19122 GCA_019843815.1 Montemys delectorum
CTCTCTCTCTCTCTCTCTCTCTCTCTCTCACACACACACACACACACACACACACACAAAGTCTTCACATACGCCTTAACTCTCCATAAGGGACCATGCAGGCTCACAATGCCCCTTCCACAGCAGCCTCGGGATCTGGAGAGGTTTCCCACCTCAGAAGCACCAGAAAAGAAATCATACCCAGGCAGCCCTTTCACAGTTGGTGGCCTCAGTTGGAGGTTGAGGGCATTTTGGGCAAGCTAAGCAGACAAGAGGAATCTGGCTCCCCTGTTGTCAGGTGTGGGCTAGGGCCAATCTTTCAGAATGTCAAGAAAAGTTCCTATTAGCTCGTGTTGATACCAGCATCTACTCTTTAACTTAGCCCTGACCACACACAGGACTCTTGATAGCAGACCCCGGACTACATCATTTGTGGTCCTTATCTTGACTTTTCCAGACTACTGGGGCTCTCAGAGTCTGAACCAAAGAACATGCACAGGCTGGACCTAGGCCTCCCTGCTCATGTGGATCTGAACAACTGGAGCAAGGGCTATCCCAAAAGCTGTTGCCCGTATGTGGGATATGTTCTTTTTAGCCTCACAGAGACTAGATGTGCCAGAGGGGAGAGATACCGGGGGGGGGGGGGCAGTGAACGGGATGTAAAGTGAATAAGTAAAATAATAATAATTATTATTATTTGAATAAAAAGACTATTTTATTATTACCAATATCTTTATTTTTTACTAAGGTTCAAAGAAGTTAAACAATCTGCCCAAGGCTTTCCAATTAGTTATTTGGCTTTAAACTCATAGATGTCTCACTCCAAGGCTGTTAGCATCAGGGCCTCCAAAGCCTGTGGCATGGCACGGGTGGGTCTCACAGACCTGTTGCCAGGGCAACAACCACCATATTCCTAGAATCCATTGGGCTCACCTCCCACCCTTACCTGAGGCCACTACGTCAGAACCCATATTCATACAGGGAACGTTCCTCCACCTCCCTCTCTCCCTCTTCTCTTTCCGCTACTGCCCCCTCTCTCCCTTTCAATTAAACCTCTTACACATGGAACTGTTCGGGCCTAGTGTGGTATGTTCTGACGAGACCTGCCTTTCTAACACATCAAAGGCAGGGACTTCTAATACCTAAGTGACTTTTGCAGAACTCAGTTTGAGTATAAAGGAGCTTGTTTAGACCCTTCGGTCCCCTGTGGGGGGCACATGCTGCCCCCCAGAGACAGACTCTCGTGCTGCCTCCAAATTAAACAATGGAGACTGTCTCAATGCAATATCTGGGGTCCAAAGTGGCCAGTCCTTTGTAATCGTACCCAGAGCCATCTTTGCCCGGTTTCAGCAGCCCCGAGAAGGATGAACCAAGCACTGCCTTGGATGTTTACAGATCCAGCAAACAGCTTCTGCCTGTAGACTCAGGCTGGGAAGGAACCAGAGGCCACACAGAGGAACCCCAGCAGCAGGCGCCAGAGCCAGGAAGACCGGGGCCCTTGGGCACACAGGCACTCACAAGCTGGCATTTTGGAAACAGCATCAGTCTCATTTGTCCCTGGACCTCACTGTGGCATTTGGTACCCTTCCAGGAACCAGTAGCGGCCCTCAGGGGGGGAGACAGAGAGCTAAGAGTTTGAATCTGGGACTGTCTCCAAAGGCTTCGGTGTTAGAGGCTTGGCTTCTCGTGGGTCAAGTGTTCAGAGGTGAGTTTGGGGGAAGGGAAAGTGGATGGGTGGTTAGGGCTTTGACTTTGTTTATGGATTAATCCATTGCCTTCAATTGCCTTCATTGTCCATAACTGAGTAGACTGGAAGGAGGTGGGACAATGGGACTAGCTGGGAGGTAACAAGGCATGAGTGTCCGTGAGGCTGTTGTCCTGTCTGGCTAGGCTCCCTCCTCTCCTTCCAGCTCCTCCCTCTAGTCTCACTTCCTGGCCACAATGTAAGGAGCCTTCTCCCCCCCACCCCCCCAAGCCCCCACCATGACATTCTGCCTATGACACCAACCTGGAACAATGAACCAAAATGCCCAGAGACTGAACCCTCTAATAACCCTTTTACTCCTTAAACTTGACTCCCTCCTGTATTTGGTCACCTGACAGAAGGCTGACCAGAGCTCCCTCCGATCAAGAATCAAGGAATCCTTGCCAAGCTCACCAGAGAGCACAAGCACTGGCTGCATAAAAGGGCAGGAATGCAGACTCAAAATCCTCAGAACAATCCAAGATGGTAATACCCACACACCCATTTTACAGACTAGGAAGGCCAAGGCACAAACAGGGTGTTTAAGCCAAACAACATTGCAGAGGCTTACTGTTGTTTTGTTTTGTTTGTTTGTTTGTTGTTTGCTTGTTTAGGAACTAGACCCAAGGAGCTTGATTCTAGAGCAATTGTTCTTTAGGACTGACCCTTCTTGCCTTCTCAGAGGCAAGACTCAGGCAAGGGAACTCTAACTTGGTCATTTCTCAGCCCTGGCAGCAAGGAACGCAGGGTTACTGAGGCCCCAACAGTTGTTAGCCTTTTGCTGCTTCTTTCCTAGTCTGTTGTAAACAACCTCGATGGGCAACACATGAGCAGTTTTGGAACTTGGGCTCTATGCTGCCCTTTGAGGTTAGCTCAGAACTGCCCCAACCTGACCTCAGGAGACAGCCTGTTCTTCTCCGCCTCCACCCCACCCCCACCCCCACCCCACACCCACCCCCACCCCCACCCCCACCCCCACCCCGGGTTGTCCTCTCCCCTTGCGACCTGCTTCAGATTCTCACCTCCTTCTCTTTGCTCTCCCTTCGAAGGCAGCTCAGCTAACACTCATTAGCACATGTTAATGAGCGCCAATTCGCGTCTCTGTCCTTCTTTTTAGGGGTGGGTGCTTGCTGTCGCTCTGAGGGTAAGGTGATCTGGAGGCTAGCACACATTGCAGACCTTTAGAGTATGGGAGGGTACGGGAGGGAGGCTGGTTCTCTGCTTGAGGGAACCGCACCGTGTGTTTGCTGTCTATGGGGGCTTCTGTCTGGTCTAACAGAAGCTCAGCACATCTTTGGGTCAGAGTTTAATGCTATCTACCTACAGGAGGCTCCAGTCAGCTACTACCTGGATAAAGGTCTAAAAGTCCCAGGAGCATGCCCAGGATGTGGCAGATACGGGAGGGAAGGGGGTTACTGAACATGGGAGTAGTTTCTCCATTCCCATTGAATCCTCCCTGCATCGTGCAGATTCCAGTTGTCCACCTACGGTAAAACCTTGAGAACCCTGCTTTCCTGCAATTCTGGTACCCCTCGAGGGAGCACAAGGAAGTTGGAGGCTCAAATCTTAGCTTTGCTACTTGTTAGTAATGCTATTGCTGCGGCTAGAAATTGGGTGTGCGCAAGATGGATAGAAAGGAAGGAAAGCAGGAGCAGCCTCTCCCCCATTTCCAGCTAAAAGCCTGCGGTGTCCCCGGAGGGCACCCAGGAGTCTCATTGAAGACTCTCTCCTAGTCCCCAGGAACCCTGGCAGAGAGGAGCCTCCGCCCGTGCAGCGCCGCGCCCTGCGCGATTCCCTGAGTGTGCGCGCCCCCTTCCGGCGGCCCAACGCGGCGCAGCTCCGGGCTGCATATAAAGGCAGCGTGGCGCGCAGCCCCAGCGCGAGAACCAGAGCCAAGCGGCACCGAGTGACAGCGCTGAGAGGCTTAAGATCTCCGGAGCGGCTCGCCATGGCTGGCCCGCAGCAGCCCCCTTACCTGCACCTGGCCGAGCTGACTGCATCCCAGTTCCTGGAAATCTGGAAGCACTTTGATGCTGACGGTCAGTAAATCTCCCAACTTCTGGGCCCGTTGACCCCCCGGGGAACCTGAGATTGGCAAAGGAGTCAGGGGGCATGGCTCAGAGTGGGCAGGTATGCTTTGCCCCCAAGTGGTTTGTTCTGTGCCAGAGTCTGCTGGGGTCTTGAGTTCGGGAAACGCCCGGCTGCCCTGGTGACAACTGTCAGTAAGTTTTCCCAATGCAGGGTACTCAGGGCCCAGGTTGTGAGCAAGTCTGAGCATTCCCAGAGAGGCCTTCCCCTGCCTCTTTCCTCACCTTTCTCTTCAAGCTAACGCCCAGCCTCCAACCCCGTAGCCACAGGTCTCTAAACCTTACTCCCCCTTCATGCTTCTCACCTCCATCACCAGTTACAGGGGATAGAGAGAGCTGAGCGTCCTGAAGAGAACCTGGGGGGAGGGGGCGGGTCCCCTAGCCTGGTTGGCCAGGAGCAGGAGTAGAGATTGGATTTGGGGATTTTTTTTTTTTTTTAAACAAACCCAGGCTTTGTTTATCTTTTTTTTTCCCCTACCAGTATGTGGGTTTCCCAACTACAGCAGCAGCGGATGTGGTGGGGAGGGTCCTGGTATTAGCCTCCAGCCTGCTACCTGGTGATGTAGACTCCTGGATACCCTGAGCGGCTGTGTGTGGATGGGGGTGGTGGGGAGTGGTGTCACACACCCCAGTGGCCAACACTTTGCTCTACGTGGTCTTGACAATGACCAACCCAAAAAGTGAGGTCCGGGTGAATGGCTTTGGAGATGGCTCCCAGACCTGGGATTCAAGTGTCTACAGTCTTATCGGACTCAAGTATAACAGAGCACACACACTACCGGTCCCTCACCTCTCCCCTGCCCCCACTTCCAGCTTCTGATATTGCCCGAGACTTTTCTATTACTCAAGAAAAGAAAAAGGAAAAAAAAATTCAATTCACCCTCCAACGCCGGGCTGAGATGAAACACCCAGAATGCAGTGGCGTCTCAGACCTGTTGGCAGGGTGGTGGCTCAGGGTGTTTATCCCGGGACTGAGAGGGAGGGGGCAGGAAATAGTCTTATCGGTTAGCAACTCCCTACATTCTCTCCTTCCTCTCTGAATCCCTTTGGTAGGGTATGGAGGTGGGTGCACAGTGGTCCTCTGCTCCCCCGTGCCTGCCGTAGCAAGGAAAGGGTTAGTGTCTGAGGGTGCCAATGGGTGAAGTTTTGTTTCCTTAGAGGCAACTAAGAAAGCTAGAGGGGGTTGAGGACTAGGTATCTGGATACTGGGGTGGGATAGTGGTCTGCCTGAGAACTACTGAAGGTGGTGCCTCAGTTGCTCCATCTGAAAAATGGGGCTAAGGAGAGGCTGTCTTTCCACTTCCCTGCTTCTGGTGCCCAGCTCCCTGGATGGAAGGGCTCTGACAGCAGCCTTACAGCCTCTCATTACTGCGTTGCACACAGGGCATACTTTGGCCAGTGTATCTGCACCAGGGACTTGTGCGAGGCAAGGAAAGTTACCAAGCTGTCAAGGTTACACCACTGGCCTCCTGCTAGATGAGTCAGCTATAAACAGCCGACTCAACGTCTACCTTTCCCTGGGGGCCATGGGTGATCCTCTCAGCCATTATGAAAACCTTATGTTTTGAGTCTGTTCTGAGACACTGACCTTTCTAAAAAACAGCTGCCCCTCTTTGAGTCCCACCCTGAGGTGCTTCCTGGCAGGGACGAGTCCCCTTGTGCAGTTGAAGAAGATGACACAGGGCTTGGTTGGTGGTGCTGGCTTCCAACTAGGGCTTGTGTCCCCATTCAAGTGGACTCCTAGGAAGTAGGAAGAGTGAATTTTTCTAGGACTAGCCCACACAAGATCCTCAGCTCTGCTTTGGAGGTTGTAGGTGATTTATTTTGATCCCAGAAAGGACCCTTGCATACACCCCCTCAAGGAAATGCCAAAGTGGCCCAGAAGTGAAAGCAATATGGCTAGAAAAGGGCATATATAGACGAACTGGGATTCCACTGAGGGACCTAGAAGCCAGCCTGTGCCTGCCTTTCTCTGTACCTCTGTGGCTGGCCCTCACCTTGGCCTCTTGAACACCCCAAGGCTGCAGATGAACCCAGCCCCTCATCACCTGACCCACCCTGGCTCTGTCTGAGCTCTTCTCTCTCTTGCCTGTCCTGGCTTCTGTTTGCCAGGACTGCAGGGATCTTGTAGGTGGTTTGTTACTCGGTACCTTAAAGACTCTCTGGGAGACTCTCCACAGCTCACAGCATCCCTGGAGGAAGCTCACTGGAGCCCAGTTAGTCATAGACACCAGGGAGAGGAGCCACCTCGCTCCTGGACTCTTATAAACAAAGGAGGCGTTAGAAAAGACCTTGATCCAGTGAGAGGAGGGCTGGGGGCTGGGGCTGGGAGTGGTGAGCCTTACTCAGCCCCTTTCAAGTCAGAAAGAAGTGCTACCTAGCCCTTCCATCCAAAAAGACTGTTCTCAAAGGGGTCACTAGCAGTGGGGGGGGGGGGGGGGGGAGAGCAGGTATTTGAAAAGTCAGGGGCTGGGCAAGAAAGGGTCAGGGATCTCTCCTAGCCTCCTAGACCACCCAATCCTTCCTCATAGGTCACTAAGAGTAGGTAGTGGGAGCCACCAGTCTCTCTGATGCGCTATCAGGACCCAGTGAGGCAGCAGCCAACCCCCTATGCCTTAGTAGGCTCTGAGGATTTTCTACGTCTCACCTCCATGCTCCGAATGACACAGTATCTAAAGTCATCACTCTGTTGCTTCCTGGTCACTTTGTCAGCAGTTCTTTGACTCTATAAGATCCAAGTGGCTGTCAGGCCTGTACCCAGCAGCTTGGAAAGAGGATTGAAGATTCAAGGACTGCCTGGATTATAGAATGAGTTTCAGGCCAGCCTGGGCAACTTGGTGAGGCTCTGTCTCAAAATAAAAAAGGAAGAGGGCTAGAGATGAAGTTCAGAGATGTTCTGTTTATCTTCTATGTAGCTGGGTTTAGGTTCAGTCATCAGCAACACAGTGAGAAGGTGGAGAGAGGGAGACAGAGAGGGAAAGACAGACAGACGGTGGATGGATGGAGGGAGGGAGGGAGGGAAAGAAGGAGGGAGCAGGAGAGGGACATACAGAGACAGAGAGTGACAGGGGGAGGGACAGAGAGGGAGGGAGAGAGAGGGAGGGAGAGAGAGGGGAGGGAGAGAGAGAGAGAGAGAGAGAGAGAGAGAGAGAGAGAGAGAGAGAGAGATTCAAGTGGCTGAGATATGGATGCCCAAGTCAGAGTTTACATACCATCTCTATGTAGTTCTGACAGACATTACCAGGCTCCTAGTCCACTGATAACCAGTGAGGAGCTCAGCAGAGAAATAGAGGCGTTCTTGTTAACCTTCCAGAAGCAATCAGAACGCAGAAGGTGAAGAGGAGTAGGCAGACGTTCTTGGACCCAGAGAGGCAGCACTTGATCCAGGTTTCTATCCAAAATTCGTAGGAAGGTATACAAACAAGAGAGCCTATTAAAGGAGTTACTTGAAAGTAAACAACAACAACAACAACAACAACAAAGGATTCTAGTCAGTTCCACTGCAGGACAGCACACAGCCATCAAAGCAAGATGGAGTCTATGGGCAAGTGCCACTTAAGCAGATAGCAAAACACAAGGTAAGCTGAGTTTACTATGTAAGAAGGAAAATAATTTTATGAACATCTTTTTTTTTCCCCCAGAAGAATGTATACCCAGCTACAGGTACGGGGCCCTACTCAGTCTTCTGGGCCTTGTCCACTTTCAAATAGCCTTGGTGGGCAAGCTTCTCAAAGTCTATTACAAGGACTAAGCCTTGTTCCTTGACCATGTGGGACTCAGATTCCCCGCCCCCCCCCCCCCCACACACACACTGAGGACTTTGAACCTTAATAATAAAGGATCATACAGTATTAGGGAGGGCTCTGCCAGGATCATCTTCTCCCCCTAACCCAGTGGTTCTAACTGGGGGTCCTGCAAACAACACACCACTGGGGAGCCAGAACCAGGTGCGCAGTCAGGCCTTCCAGAGTCCTGCACATTGCTTGCTCTGTTTCTAGTAGAGGGAAGAGGGGTGGTGGGTAAGGCCCTGAGTTCCATACTTAGCAACACACACACACACACACACACACACACACACACACACACACAAATACAGGCACACATGCATATACCACACACCATACTACACCATACCATACACACACCACATTATATCACACACACATACACATACCACACCATATCACACACCACACACAAACACACACCACACACATAAACACATACCATATGTACCATGTACACACTACACACATACATATATACCTCGTACCACACATTACACACACAGGCACACATGCACATGTCACACACACACATGCCACATACACACACATGCCATACATATATACCCCATACCCCCCATACCACACATCACACACACACATACACACCACACCCCTCACACACACCCATACATACCACAATACACCACATACCACACACCATACATATATATCCCATACCACATATTACACACACCTACATACCACATACCACACACACACACACACACACACGTGCATGCACGCACGTGCTGTGTATTGCACGTTGACTACTACGCCTGCAGTTCACACAGAACCACGACCACAAGCCCATCATAGGCTCAGAGACCACAGGGGGCCGTGGCGATGACTCCACCTAACGCATGAGGACCTGAATTTGATCCTCAGAAACCACAGGTGACCATAAATCAGGGAGTGTTGATACACACTTGCAGTCCCAAGGTGGTGAGAGAAAGGCGGGTCCCTGCTTCTCACTGGCCTACTACAGGTCCGCGAGAGACCCTGTCTAAAAGAAAAAAAAAACACCACCACCACCAGAAAGATGGATGCCACCCGAGGAGTGACACCTGAGGCCGACTTCTGACCTCAGCAGCACACATACACTGGGTCTCAGTTCATTTCAGTCAGTGGGGTCCAGGTCTAGGAGCAAGGTGTTGTCTGCTTGGAAGACGGCTTTCTTCTAATCCTGTAGTGAAGCCCTGTAGACATTTTGGCCCCAGCTTGGCATCGGTGATAAAGGCTTTCTGGGAAAGCCTCCTGGCTCACGTGGGGTGGCTCCTAGAAACTACCTGCTCCTCCTAGTCTCCTTCACCCCTACACTGATTATCTCACTAACGCTTCCCTTTGGTGTGGGGTGTACACGGTCTACCCACTCTGAGCCATGTAGCCTCTGGGTAGCCATTATCTCACCTCTTGGACTGTGACTGCACCAGCTAGAAGTGGGGAAGCTAGGTCTATGAAGAGCGGCATGGGGTGGGGTGGGAGTGGGGGGGGCGCTCTCTGGAGAGGCAGCCGTGGAGCAGGGCTGAGGTATTGTGTTTGTACTGACAAGACACTTCAGCTTGCCCTTGCCCGGGCAGCCAGCAACCCAGGTGTTCTATGTCCCTCCCTTGCTTATTCCCACTCCAGACACAGGTGCTTTTACTAGCTAAGGCCTCTGGGGAGGTTGTTGGGGCTCAGGAGACCCCTCAGGGAAATCTTCCCCAATTCCCACAGAGCCAGAATTAATAGAGCAGGCACTAGACTCTTCAAGAACAGAGCCTCTACAGCACCCGCCCGGCCGCCTGGCATCTCTCCTGGCGGATTGCATCAGATGCCCTCCTGTGCCCAGCCAGCCCCATCTGGACCCTCAGGCTCTGGCCTCCTCCCCTCCTCTTTGGCTCTCTGCAGTCTTACCTCTCTCCCTCAATCTGCCCCTTCCTTCTGGCCTCCGTAGGCCTGGGACTCAGCCCAGTGTCAGGCTGCCAGCTGTCCACAGGTTCGGGGGACCCAGCCCAGCTCCTGAGCCCCATTCCAGAAGTAGCAGATTAAAACAGCAGTTTCCAAATGTTCTTCCATGAGCTGCCGATCTGGGACATTTTCAAACCCTGGAGCCACTAGGAGAGAGTTGTGGGGAGTGTACATATATGTGTGATGGATAGAGAAATCCAGACAAGTAGAGCTATAGACAGGCCTTATCCCTAGGATGAGCAAAAAGAAATCATGATCTCTGTTGTTAGCCAGGCGATGGAAACACCCAACCCCCACAGGGCCCCTTTTCCAGGGTAGGATTATAACATCAATGTGTTTGTGTGGCAGAAACCTAAGGAGAACAGGGCAGAAATGGAAGGTCTTTAGAACTGGCCAATGCCTGCTCTGCAAAGTACCACAAACACTAACAAGCTTCCTGAGTACACTGATGCTGCCACCACAGGAAGCGAGAGAACACCCGAGGTGTGGTTGGACAGATCCACGGCCACCACACTCAGTGAGGGATCCAGAACGTTGAGGGAGGGGCCTAAGATTCTGCCCTTTAGGAAGGTCAAGGTTAGGAATTAAGCCTAATATCTCACACATGCTTTGTAAGCACACCACCACTGAGCTGGATTCTGCATTTCTTTCTTTCTTTTTTTTTCTTCTGTTTTTTTTTTTTTTTTTTTTTTTTTTCGGGGATATATGGATTCTGCATTTCTAACCAGCTCCCTGGTTACCACCGTCCACATACCACGCAGGAACAGCCAGCTCTTCTGTGGTACTCGAAAGTTACTTTTTACTTTAACAAGATCCCCTGGTGATGGTTACACACCTTCCTGTTTGAGATGTACTGCCAGCCTTGGGAGCTGGGAAGACACACGCACCTCATCAATTAAGTCAGAGAGCCTGGCGTGGGGCACAGGCAACAGCACTGCTGTTTAGCTTCCCAAGGTTCTGGTTGGGAACCAGCACTCTAAGGAGACCAGAAGTTGTCAGAAACCCTTAGGGTTGAAGAGGTGAGGGAGTGAAAAATGATGCTCTATTTATAGGAGATGTTACCTTCTCCAGAAAGCTTCCAAAACGTTACTTTGTATGGCTCTTCTGATTACTTATCAAGTAGAAAGGGTTTAAGTAGTTTTGCTCACTTGAGAAAAAGAGGAGCCCAGAGAAACTGGCTTGTTCTAGAGCAAGGTACAGTCGTGAAACTGGTGGCACAGTCCCTCCTCCTTGGGTACCTTTTGCCTGCTCACCTCAGAAAATCTGTATATACAAAGCTCAGGGAGGAACAAGTAAACCTTTCTGGGGTACAGAATCCTTCAGTCAAGAGTTTCCAATCCTCTGAGCTCAGATTAATGATAATGAAATGCTATCTGTCCTTAGCTTTGGGGTACACAGTGGTGAAATATGGAAGCAAAAGCAGGCTCAGGAAGGATGCGAGGCCCCCAGCTCCCGCTCAGCCCCCTCTCCCTAATGTTCATGGTTTGAAGGAGGTTAGGAATGATGGTTACTATGGTAACCACATCTTTTATAAATGCCCATCCACAAGAGATTTACTTGGTGCCCCCCAGCCCCCCCCAACCCAAACTGTAACAAGGTCACAGAAAAAGCAAACTACTTGCCCAGTGCTTAAATCTTCCTAGAAGGATGTTGGCCAACTGCTGCTGTATCCCAGCCTTGCAGGAAAGGTTGAGTGATGCCTGGTTGATGCCTAAATGATGCCTGGGTGTGGCCTTGGAGGGAACTCCTGTTCCTTCTCCTGGACCTATGTGTCCACTCCCTATTTCTCACTCTCTACCTTCAATAGCCTGTCTGGCCTTTTTAATGTCTGGTCACACGCTTTTGGACCACTCTGTGATTTGTAGGAACAGGGCCATGTCTACAGCCTGGAGTGGTTGTTCCCTTTGAAACAAAAGCTCATTGCATGGAGCTAAATTATCTTCTTTCGTTCAGGAAGACACATGGGGATTCTTATCACGCCCACACGGGTGTGTGTGGGAACCCCCTTTCTGCTTGATGTATCAAAGAAGGTGGCTTCTTTGCACAAAGCCACTATCTCAGTTCCTGGTCCCTTCTTCCTGCCTCTAAGTTTATTCTTTCTTCTCTTTCTTCTTCCCATTGCCTGGGACTGTTCACTGAGGCCTTTCTTGCCCATCCTTCCAAAGGTCCTTGGGGGGAAAATACCTCTATTTCATTATACCATCATTTAGCAGTCCAAGGCCAAAGTGTTCCTAACATGGGGCTGGAGGCAGAAACCACGGTGGTGACGACCAGTGCCTGTAACACTGGCATTGTTGAGGCTTGTGTAGGCCAGCACTGCAAGTTCATTTTCCTCCAGTTGCATCTCTCCAGTGGTCACAGGAGGAGGAACTATCATTGGTCTCATTTTACAGTTGAGGAAACTGAGCTTTAGAGAGGTGATGCTCATAGTCTGGGTGTCCCAGGAGGAGAAACAGTGTCCATCCCTAGATAAGAAGGGCTGGTAACTTTACCAACCCCCTATGCAGCGAGTAGAGGGATCGAGAAATGACAGACCATCACTGGCCATGTGAAGTGGGTCTCTCCGGGAGGGCTTTTGGTAAGGGATGCTATGCAGAGCTGAGTGAATGCAGTTCTTCCTCGTGTGGCTGGCTGCCTCTTCTTCCCATCATCTACAGTTTGACACCCTCAGGAAACACACACTCCTCCACACACTCGACCTCAGCTCCTGCCCCCAGCCCCGGTGGCCTCTATATCATAGACTGCAATTCATCTTCATAGGTCCATCTC
>JADRCD010201323.1:34572-47748 GCA_019843815.1 Montemys delectorum
TTTAATTAAATAGCAAACGCTCTGTAACTTCTAGAGCTGTCTAACTGCCTCAGCTGCCAAATAAGAACTAAATTTAATGCTCAATTTCAGGGAAAAAAAATTCGCTGCAGCCTCTGGGTCCATTTGTCTCTCTTTGCCCGTACTTTCTGGTCTCTCTGGCTTCACCTTGCATATCAGTCTTTATTGATTTGAACCTACATTTATGTTTTAATATTACCTACACATGCTTCAGATAAGACGAATCAGGGAGTAAATGATAAGGATTCAAACAATTCCTAGGAAGAAGAAAGCCTTTGGCAGAGCCAGTATTAGAACTCAGGAAACCCTTTTTCCTGACACTACATCCCAAAAGAAAACCATTTCTGTGGCCATGTGTGCTCAAATGAATATTAGGGCGCTGGGAGAAAAAAAAAACATCGCTGACTTGCTTTGCATGAATGAGGCATAATTAGTCTTTCTAAGGCCATGCCTGTCACTCGAGGTCACCCATGCACTGAACTTCAGAGTGACCTGCATGTCCCGGTCCTCAATCCACTGGGCTCCTTCTTAGTTAACGTGAAGAACAGACTAGCGCTGTGCAGGTTGGCCCCAGATGTGCACACAAAGGCAAGGAGTCAGGGGCTGTGATTTGGAAGCAACTCTGAAGGCTGAGAAATGTAGTATTAATAAGGCTGTTTACGTGGGAGTCTTCCACGTATGCCAGGCTCCAGACTTGGCACCTGGGCATTAAGAGAGTGAATCAGCAAATGGAAAGACTTAAATTCCAGCACCTGAGCTAGAAAGGGAAAGGGCCATTTTTGGTGAGCTCACAGAGCAGGTGTGGCCTCGTTTTAACAGCGCCTGCTCGGGCTGTGATAAGGTTTCTAAGCAGATTACTGCTGGAGGCTCCAGAAGGGATGGGCTGATGGAAATGAACAGCAGTAGTTCTCAATATCCATAAGGCTGTGGTAGCTCCCTAAGGCCTTTCCCAAGTTTTGAACAGAATTGCAAGACATAAAATTAGGCTGTCTTTCCCTGCCACACTTCCCCCTGGGAATTTTTTTCAAGCCTTGGGTTGATACGACACCCCTCCCCCAAAAGGAGGGCTTTGCCTTGATTACATGTAAATGATGTATAGTTAGGCACATATCCTTCCCCCAGTGTGTACAAATTACACAGCCTTTTCAGGAACTTTACAACATTACGAAAGATGTTCCTCAATGTGTGCAAAATACCTTTGGGTGGGGACCATGGCATAAAGCTAAGAATAGCTGATTCGAGAGGTTGTCTCCAAACTGTATAAGAAAAACACTTGACAGAGTGTAGAGACCACAACTGTCACCACAGTAGTCCCTCTCTCCGGACCGATGGCCATCACCATGCCTCCTTGAGGCAAGGATTATTGGTATCCCCATTTTTCATCTAGCGTTGCTGAACCCCAGAAAAGTTGACTGCTTTCCTCAAAACAATGCAACCAATCAGTGAGAGGATTTTAACCCAGTTCTACCTGACTGCAAAACCCACGCCTTTTGTCCATCTGGACTCCTTGCCCTAGGATGGGTCGATAGGAAAGTTTTGTTCGATGTGACTGTGTTGGGGCAGGGGACTCCTTTGGGAGTGCACTAGGCCATGCACTAAGCCCACTCTCACCTCTTTCTCCCTCCTAGGAGATGAACATCCAGCAGCTCACCACCTACAGGAAGAGTGTCATGTCCTTGGCTGAGGCAGGGAAGCTCTACAGAAAGGACCTGGAGATTGTGCTCTGCAGTGAGCCCCCCATGTAAAGGGGTAAAGGGACAAGGGCTGCTACTGCGCCTCCCTTAAACCCTGCCCCCACTGCCCTAACTCTCTTGACACTCCTTCCCAAACCTCCCCACCCCTGCCACCTTGCACACACCAGCCTATGGAGCTGGAAAGGAGAGATGGAGAGAGGGTGACTGGTAGCGTTCCTTTGAGCTGCACCAGCCCATCCCTGACCCGGATGGACATTTGTGCCTGCGGTGGGTCACCAGCCACATGGATGGTGGGCAGGGGCATGGGTGGAGCTTCCCTAGTCTCTTTGCTCTGATGCATGAGCTCCTTCGCTGTATGATTTCAGCTTCTGAGTCACTCAAAGTGGACTCCTTCCTCTTGCTATGCCACACCCCGCCCCTTCTACCCCAGGCCACCACTGACTCCGGATTTCCAGGTTCTGCCCACCAGCTTGCTAATGATCTAATTGTCTTCTCAGAGTTACTGTGGAGGGTGACCACCCTCGCCTTGTGTTCTTGACTTGTGTGTTCCTTTTATCTTTGGGTTCCCCTGTCTTCTTGTTTACCAAAGAAGAGTTTACGGAGAATAAAGTGGAAATGTTCTGATGTGGATACTTGCCCATTTCCTGTCATGGGCACCGTTTCTCTGTGACAAAGGGTTGGCCTGCCATAGGGACAGGGAGGGCACCAGGGCCACCCGATTGGGCTTTAGGACATCCCCCACCCCAAGTGGTGGCACTGGTGTGGTGCCACATGCCAGGAGGATCAGGAGCTCAACAGGATCCTCGGATACACTGCGTTTGAGGCCAACCCCCCCCCCCAAAACAGGAATGAGGTTCTGGTGGTGAGGGCTCAGTTGGCAAAGCACTCACCTTGCAAGCACAAGGACCTGTGAATAACCCCAGAACCCATGTCAAAATGGCGGGTCCTTGCAGTTGCAGCTTAAGGGAGACGGAGGCAGGAGGATCCCTGTGGGGTTCTGGCCAGCTACTCTAGACCAATCAGAGAGCCTGTCTAAAAGGAAGTTGATGGCATTTCTGAGGGTGACACCTGAGGTTGTCCTCTGGCTCCATTGACACAGGGACACACACACACCTTTCCCATTGCTGTGATTAAACACCCCTGGCCAAAATCAACTCCAGGAAGAAATCATTTGTTTGGATTCTATCTTACAGTTGAGGGAAGTCTGACAGGAACTCAAGGTGGGGGACGTAAAGGCAGGAACTGGAGACAGAAACTGAAGCAGAGTTGCTAGGCTGCTTACTCAGCTCTATTTCTTACACAGCCCAGGACCACCTGCCCAGGGGTGACACCACTCATGGTGGCCTGGCCCTTCCCACGCTCATTTATTTGTTCTTTTTGCGTTTTGCTTATTTGTTTTTCTGAGACAAGGTTTCTCTGTGTGGCTTCATCTGTCCTGGGGCTCAGTTTGTAGTCAAGCCTAGACCCAAACTCACACAGAATAGATCCACTTGCCCCACCCCACCCCACCCCAGTTCCAGTGCTGGGACTAAAGGCATGCACCCCTACACAGCCCCACATCAGTAATTAACCAAAGAAACGCCACAGGATTGCCGGAGGGCCATTCTGATGGAGTCTCCTGGGTGTCTCAAGCTTGTGTCAAGCTGACAGACACCAACCAGCACATTTGTGATTGCTTGCTTGTTCCTACAATGAGCTGAGTCATTGTTTAGTCCTGTGTTTGCTTTGTTTCTCTATCTCGAGTTTCGTGGAAGGCTTTCTGAACTCTGGGTCATTATGCGGAACCAGTTACTTGGACATCCCCCTTCATCCTTTAAGAGAGATGCTACGATTCTAGTCTATAGTCAGGGCAACTGAAGATGAGCGCTGAGTGCTGAGTGCTGAGCTTTACAGCCCGTGGGCAGTTGGGAACAGAGCCGGGGTGCGTCTCTTAACAACCTGGACCCACATTCTAAAGTGCCGCCTCCCTTGTAGTAGAGATACCCATGGTAATGTAGCAAAGCCTTCACTTCTCTCCACAAAGTGGAAATTGCCCAGCACCACCTGATCAGATGCCCCATACTGTAAGGTCAGCTTGGCCTTTGGGTCTGCAGAGCTGTCAGAGATCCTAGAACAGAGAGAGAGCTAATTTTTTTAGACTATTATTGTTTTTCTAAAAGATTCACTTTAATAGCACTGTTTTAGTAAATCCCCAACAATTCTATGAGACAGATACTGAACAGATGAAGGCTCAGACACTGAGAACGTGTTCTGGGTGTCACAGCTCCTAAACGACAGTTAGAACGTACACGTGGCTGATCACCTGTGGAAATGACCTTCTGTTTAATATCCAGAAGCCCGTCTGGAGCAATAGTCAAAGATTCTACCCATGTGAATCAAATGCAACACTCATTTCTTTCTCAGCCATTCCCCATTTCTGAGAGAACCCAACCCTGCTCACAGGGCAGATGGCCCAGGCCTGTGCCACCTGACTTCTGCCTCTTTCCCTGTACCTGACTGGGCTTGTGCAAACATCAGATCCAAGCTGCTGGAATTGGAGGCCGAGATCCACACTGCCAGGCAGGAGATGTCATCCTGAGCTGGCAGGTGTATGGTTTTGAAACTAGAGCTGGCACTGTGGTTGAGTTTGGAGGCTGGGAGGAGCAGAAACTCAAACCTCAGAAGGGGTGGGGGGAGGTCAGTCAGCTAATAGTGAAGAAAAGAGTCAGAGGAAGCCAAAGGTGGGAAACCAAGGGCCAAAGACAGATGAAAAGGAAGGGAAAAAAAAACTGGAGGGATGAGGGGGAAGGTTGTGGAATGGAAAGAGGAAGAAGGGAGGAATAGAGAGGGAGGGAAGGAAGGAGAAGAGAGAGGAAGGGAGGGAAGGACAGGAGGGAGGGAGGGGGGAAACGTGGCATGAAGAAAGCTACCAAACAGTACCTGTGCCCTTCTGGTTTTTCACTACTGTCTCGGTGGACGAGGAGCCATCCACACTGTGACCTGGAACATTCCTTGCTCTGAGCTTTGGACCAAAACCCCAACCCTGGGCAAGCTGACTGGAGACGATGTCATAGTGTAGAATCTATGGAGCATAGAACTGGGTCCTGTCTACTTGGCTGATGCACCTGGTTGCTGATGCCCTTTCTCTGGGGCATACATTCGCCCTGGTCAGAGGGGAAAGCTGCGCTCTCCTGATGCTGCACTCTCCTGATGCTGTGGTCTTTCTAAAATGAGCTCTGTTGGTTAACCCTGAGCCAAAGTATCTGTGCATCAGGAAAAAACAGAGGGACAAGAAATCTCGCAGGTACCCGGTGCCATCTGTAGCAGTCTTCAGCCTCCTCTACGTGGAAGCGACACATCAATTAACAGGGGCTGGGATGGGATTCATTTGGACCATTTCTCTCCCTCATGGCTGCCTGTCAGCCAATCCCCTGTCCTGGAAAGGCAACAAGGCTACATCCCTGCTTTAGAGGAGAAGCTTCAAACCCTAAATAGAAAGTTGACAGTAATGAAGCCACATTCAGACCCAACCTTAAAGAAATCTCTCTCAGCAAGTTCCCCCTTTGAAAGCTCTTCAAAGGCCAGGCGCTGTTCCATATAACCCTATTACAGAGGGAAGCCCTAGGAACAGAGCTCCCCCTGGGAATCTCCCAGGCCCTGGGGCACTAAGGTTCTCTGGAATTGAGAGCAGAGCTCAGTAGTAGAACAGCATATATAATGAGACCTTATATCAATCCTCAGCAAAACCGAGGGAGGATAGAGGAGGGGAAGGATGGAGAGAGAGAGACAGACAGGGAGACAGACATGGAGAGACAGAGATAGACAGAAACAGAGACAGAGAGACAGACAGAGACAGAGAGACAGACACAGAAAGAGAGAAAGAGAAAAATGGGAGAGAGGGAGACAGACAGACAGAGAGACAGAGAGGGGAGGGAGAGAAATTTTTTCTATGTTTGGGGTGTGTGCCCCAGAACAGATAACGTATTCATGTTAATGGTATTTTGAGGGAGGGTCTTCAGAAGTAATTAAGTTCACAGAAAGCCATGAAGATGGAGCTCTGCTATCCAAGAAGAGGACAGAGAGTGACAGGGGGTAAGCAAGATGGCTCAGTTGGTAAAACGTGAGTCCACAAGCATGATGGCCGGAGTTTGGACCCTGGCACCCATGTCAAAAGCCCAGCAAGTCTATAATCACAGTGCTAGGGAGGTGGAGACAGGCAGCCCCTGGAAGCTTGCTGGCCAGCCAGTCTAACTGGGTCAGCAAATTCAGTGTGAAACTCTGTCTCAAAAGATTAAGGTGGAGAGCAATCAAGAAAAATCACCAATGTTAACCTATGGCCTCCGTGTGCACATGCGTACATGTGCACACACATGAACACATACACCACATATATTAAAAAAAAACAACAACAAAAACTCAAGAAAACCTAAGATGGCATACTTGTGTCTCACCATTTGGTGCCCTCAACCAGGTTACATAGTAAGAGTCCTCCTCACCAGATGTCTCCAGAATAACCAGTCGAATAAACCTGTTCTTTTTAGTCTGTGGCATTCAGTTAAAGCAACAGAAAATGGACTTAAATGTTTCCTAATGTCAACTAACTCCCAACTGCCCCAGCTTCTAACACAGAAGGCAGGAGAAACTCCCTCCTAAGGGAAAGAAATGAGCCCAAAGGCTTTGGCTCTTTTTAGGAAGGGAGAAGGAGGAGGAGGACGAGGAGGAGGAGGACGAGGAGGAGGAGGAGGACGAGGAGGAGGAGGAGGACGAGGAGGACGAGGAGGAGGAGGAGGACGAGGAGGAGGAGGAGGAGGAGGAGGAGGAGGAGGAGGAGGAGGAGGAGGAGGAGGAGGAGGGTAACCAGAACATTCTACAGTTAGCTGGAACTAGTTGCATGCTATGGCACTCAGGCCAAGATGGGGATGTTGTTAGAAGAAGCTGGTTTGTTCACCTCGTGCCATGTCACCAAGACCAATCCTGTAATGTGAATTCCATTGTAGTTCTTTGAAGAAAATGTTAACAATCTATTTTCCCCAACACATGCTTTTGACCATGGGGAGATGTCAAGAAGACAAAGATGAGGGGGCAGGTTTTGTGGCTTGGGAAGCAGGGCTCTGAGCAGTCAGGTGATCCCATAATAGGACTTCCTTGGGTGTGCTCTAGTGCCCTTGGATGTGTGGCCCATTGGCATAGGACACCACCACTTCCTCTGGGAACCCCTGGCTGGCATCGCAGTGTCTGGGTTGGGACAGGTATCATGTGTTTTACTCCACTGTCTTCATTCAACACATCTTTATTGAGTCTCTTCGTGACGTCTATGCTCAAAGATAGAATGGCTGGGAAGACTATAATAGAAGGTATAGAGGAGCCATAAGGGGTTCAAAGAAAAGATAAACACAGAAATGGGGATGCTCTTTGAGATTCTCTGAAAAGGGGAATATTAAAGATTCAAGCAGACACCTAACCAATGTGAGACTTAACCAGGCTGCCACAGGAAAGCAAAGACGCAGGAGGCACGGGGTGCTGAGGTGGAGGAGCTCTTCCATATGTGCAAGAAAGTTGCTAGGTTGGTGAGGCGAAAAGAAGGACCTGAAGAAGGAGGAAAACAATAAGGACAGTAAATCACACTGTGGGAAACAGGCAAGGCCAGCTCGTGCGGTATCTTGGGGACGGTGAAGAAAAGGGCTTCAAATGTCATTGGAGATGTTGAGAGAAGACATCAGAGATGGGGCAGAGATTTATTTTGAGGGATGCTATGGTTTTAGGAGGCCAGGGAGAAAACAGTGAGAACAGGTAGAAGGCTCTGGTGTAGGGCTTGTACCAGATGCCAAGCTGTCAGGAAAGGCTGGTAACCCGGACCAACAAGATAGCTGAAGACGTCATAGTAAACACCAGTTTCCTGGGGCCAGAAGGATGACTGAGGGGTTCAGGGCTTGCACTGCTCTTCCTGGAGACCCACATTCACTACTAGCACCCACATCTGGAGGCTCAAAATCACTTTTAACTTTAGCTCTGGGGCACCTATTAATATCTTCTGGCCTCTGCCAGCGTGTTCATTTATTCACATAAGTAGACATATACAAATACACATACTTCAAAATAAAATGTCTTTAAATATCAGCCACTGGCACTGTATAAGGTTGAATTGGAAGTGCTTGTTGGGCAGAGGCTAAGGGAAAGACACAAATCTATGCTGAATGTAAGTAAGGCTTGAATAACTGGGAGCCTATCACAGAGTTGAGCCTTGGAGGACAACTGGCTCAATGGGACAAGGAGAGGGATTCAGATTTAGGACATGCTGCCTAGCCACCAGAAAATCAGTGTCACCTTTGCATTGGGGTGATTTGGGGAGGACACTACCTTTAGAACACTTCTTTACAGGGTGTCTTAGTCAGGGTTTCTATTCCTGCACAAACATCATGACCAAGAAGCAAGTTGGGGAGGAAAGAGTTTATTCAGCTTACTTCCACATTGCTGTTGATCACCAGAGGAAGTCAGGACTGGAACTCAAGCAGGTCAGGAAGCAAGAGCTGACACAAAGGCCATGGAGAGATGTTACTTACTGGCTTGCTTCCCCTGGCTTGTTCAGCCTGCTCTCTTATAGAACCCAAGACTTCCAGCCTAGGGATGGCACCACCCACAAGGGGTCCTCCCCCCTTGATCACTAATTGAGAAAATGCCCCACAGCTGGATCTCATGGAAGCACTTCCCCAACTGAAGCTCCCTTCTCTGTGATAACTCCAGCCTGTGTCAAGTTGGCCACAAAGCCAGCCAGTACAGAGGGGAACAATTTACAAAGTGTGGATGGGGCAGTAACCAGGACCAGTGCTAAGGAGAGTTGGCTCTCACATGTGGGATTGGGGATGAGAAATGGCTGCCTCTGGCAGTAAAATGGATAGGATTCAAGAGACATCGATTCAAATGTCTCTGCCTTCTCTGTGTCTACTTATATCTTCCTACCTTGAAGAGGGGGACTGCTCTCTCCCTCCCTCACGGTGTAGGAGATTCACCTCTGCAAATCTTCAGGTTTGCTTATTTCATTGAGGCCTTGAAGAAAGGGCAAATAAACTGGGTGCTGTGGCCTGGGACTTTAATCACACCACTCCGGAGGCAGAGACAGGCAAATCTCTTGAGTTCAAAGCCAGCCTGGTCTACAGAGCAAGTACCAGGATAGCCAGAGCTACATAGAGACTTTAAAACAACACACACACACACACACACACACACACACACACACATACACACACCAAAGAAAGGGTAAATAGAGAAGATTCACCTCAGTCATCTCTGCCCTTTGCCCCCTGGGAGATTAGAGACCCTCTAAGACTATCCTAGATGACTTATTTGCCCTGCATTCTGAAATGCCTATACTTTGAAAATTCTTTTTCCTCTGTGTCCTCTCTGAAGAATCCAGGTGACTCCAAAATCTTTAAACCCCTTTTTGTTGCCATAGAAACTGTGGGCTGCAACCATTTGAAATCTGTTTTTTTTTTTTCTACCTGCCTATTATCACTGTCACCACTGCTGATAATTCTCTCAGAAATTGTGATTGTTTCTGCCTCCAGTGGAGAATCCATGTTCCATTTCCCTCTGTCCTTCTTGAATAATGAATTGACCCAATCCCAGAATATTCAGGTTGTTTCCTGGGGCCCCGTCTCCAGTGACAATTACTAATTCAGCCCAGGTCCCACGAGACAACAGATGGTGCCTTCAAATTGCATCATTCAAGGGGGATTTGTTACAAAGGTCTTTTACAAACATGTGGATGAAATACAAGGGACCCGTGAGTACTGTGAAGAACTGGGAACGGTGACAATGGATTTGGCTGCTAACACTTCAGGCCACAAGGAGTAAGAATAAGGAGTCACCAGGAACAAGAGGGACTAGTTCTATAGTGTGTCACATATTGGTTCAAACACATAGCTAGTCCCAGGTTAAACTCTGTCTGGGGCAGGGGTCAAATCCTGGGTCTCTCCTGTGTGAGCAAGCATTCTACACCAAGCTCCATCGCCATATCCCCTGTCCCCAAGTTAACTCTGTTAGAGTAAATATTATATTCCCAGTCTACTGGTTCCCATCCATCTCCTTTTAAGTTCTACATTTAGACCTGAATATTGAACACAAACCCTAACCAGTAGGTGATGATGATGACGATGATGATGATGATGAGGAGGAGGAGGAGGAGGAGGAGAAGGAGGAAGACGACCACGACGATGACGATGATGATGAAGACGACAATGATGTGGAGTCCACACCCACCAGCCTCAAGGACAAAAGGCAAAGCTGGGAAGGGTGGAGACCAAAGAAAAGGGGGCTTGGAAGATGTCTAGCACATTCAGACAAAGACAAGTATCCTGGGTGTGTACCTGGGTGTATGGATTCAGAGTTCTGGAAGGAGTTGAGATGGAGATGAAAATCTGAAAAGCATCTGTGGAAAGATGGAGTCGGGGAAATAAGAACACCCAGCACAGGTGGGAAGTCTAAGACAGCATCACTTGGCTTCCTGTGGATTGAGAGCTGAAAAAGAGCAGGGTTGGCTGGGGAGTGGACAGAAATCAAGAAGGGAGTCCTCCTCCTGAAAGGACAAGTCCCCATGGAAGGTCTCAGATCCTGCTGAGACACGCAAGGGCTGAGAGTATAAGTGACTCAGCTCCTTGGGGCTGGGGGTTGGGTCCTAAGGGCAGCCAGTGGTGGTCTCAAGAGTCAATGAGTGAATGAGTAAGCCCACCGTCGGGTGGGAGGAGGGGGCCAGCCTGAGCTTAACTTGGAAAGTGTTTGTAGGAAATGATCCAACCATGGCTCCGGGAGGCCACTCGGCATCTGCCTCTCGGGAGCTTTGAGGCAGGTCCTTGAGTAGAACGTGGACCTGCACATCTCCAACCAACTCAGGCAAAACGATAAGAATTGCTGGCCAAAAGCCACGCTACCTCATCTAGTCAGGAGCTCTCCCAGGACAACCTGAACTGTCGACGGACTGAAATGATGCCAGCGCCTTTCCTGTCTTTTGTTTCTGCTCTAATCTGATGGCTTGACTTTTCTCAGACTAATAAACTCCATACAGTGGGGAAGCGTGTCCATTGCTGGCTATATCCCCAGCATCTAGAGCATGCCAACGCATAGCAGATACCCAATAAAGCATTTGTTGAGTGAACTAATTGGCTCCAAGTAGAACGAGGCACTACGTTTCCCCATAGTTACAGATCCAAATGGCAAAGGTTTGACCCTTCTTAGATGCAATCTCTGGCCAGTCAGACATGGCCAGCAGGTTGTGATCCTCATTAAACCTGAAAGGATGGGATGAGAAAGGAAATCCCAAAGGAGGAATGAAAGATTCAAGAGAAAGAAGCTACAGGGGGTAGGGTCACCCAGCAAATCCCCATATTGAAAATCCCCATATTTTGTGTGGTTTAAAAAGACATTACATCATCATTGTCATTGTCGTCGTCATCATCATCATCGTCATCATCATCATCATCATCATCATCATCATCTGGTTAGAGTTTGAGTTCAATATTTAGAAGTATGCTTTGGGGGAGTGATTGGACCATGGGAATGCTAACCTAATCAATAGGTCAATCTACTGATAGTCATGGTTGGTCTATTGGAAGCAGGTGGAAACTGGGGAAGGTGGAGCCTGAGAGGAGGGAGGGGGGTTCTGGATGAGTAATTTGTTTCTGGTCCCCTCTGCTCTCTCTTTCTTGGCCATCTGTGAAGTAAGTGGCTTTGCTCTACCACACGTACCCTGCCATGCTCGGCCACCACAGAAGCCCACAGGGATGGGGCTAACCGCATGGACTGAAAACCTCTGAAGCTGTGGTCTAAAATGAACCTTTCCACCTGTTTTTCCCAGGTATTTTGTCGTGACCATGGCACACTGACATGACACTAAAACATTTTCTTCAGCCTCAAAGGTCAGTTTTGTTCTTCAGCTTTAAAACAAACAAATATCAGACCTGTCCTAGCTGGCTTTCTGTTGCTGTGGTAAAACACTGACCAAAAGCAACTCGGGGAGGAAAGGATTAATTTCATCTTTCTAGTCCCAGGTAACAGTTCATTACTAAGGGAAATCGGGACAGGAATTCAAGGTATGTCCCTGGAATGGGGAACGGAAGCAGAGGTCATGGAGAAGTGCCTCTTACTTCCCTGCTCCTTGTAACTTGCTCATTCTGCTTTCTTAGAGAACCCAGGACTAAGACCAGACCAGAGATGGCACTGTCCTCATTATTAATCAATAAAATGCCCCTGGAGACATGTCCACAGGCCAACCTGATAGAGGTAATTCCTCCACTGAGAGTCTGTCTTCCCTGATGATTCTAGTTTGTGTCACATACATGGCAATTTGGGGGCCTTAAAGTAGCCCAAGTCCTGAACCCTGCAATGAGCATGCTCCTTGGAGAAGTCAGCCCTGAAAGTAAGTGGTTGCCAATGGTGCTAAAGGATCTAACTCAGAACCATGTGTGGACAGGGCCTCTTGACGTGCTAAAGGGTAGGTACATTAGCTAGAAATACTTCTGAGCTGAACACAAGACTGTGGGAGAGGAGTGTCCCAGTGGCTGATCAGGAAAACCACACAGGAAACAGAACATGACTGTGCCACATACCAAGAAGCCTTCTAGAAGCAAGCATTTAAAACCCACCCGAACCAAAGCCCCTTCATAGCCAGAAACCTGTCAACACAACCTTGAATATAAAAAATAGACACGCAAAGCAAGCATTTACTAGAAATATGAGGTTTATTTTTAAACATATAAACTTTGGTAAACATATAAACTTACCATTTATTAAAAGTGGAAGAAAATTTGCATGCTAATAAGATGGATGTGTGTGTTTGACAGCATACAATCAAAGGGAGACTAATTAGATACATGCTGAGAAGTGACGGTAGGGAAATATTAAGTCTTTTGTTTCCCATACCTAAACTATTGTGTTTCTACTAAAGCAGATATCTTCATTGATGCAATAAAAACAGTGCAGTCCATGGCTTGCACAACCTCGGATCTGAGCAGAGAGGTGCTTCAGGCAGGTGGGTTGGTGTTTCTCAGCATGGCAGTATGCACAGTACAAAATAACGTGTGCCGTGTTATTTTTGTTTGGTTTTGATCTTTTGAGACAGGGTCTCACTGTATAGCACTGGCTGGCCTGGAACTCACTATGTAGACCAGGCTGGCCTCAAACTCAGAGAGAAGTACCTGCCTCTGCCTCTGCCCCTCTGCCCCTCTGCCCCTCTGCCCCTCTGCCCCTCTGCCCCTCTGCCCCTCTGCCTCTGCACCTCTGCCTCTGCACCTCTGCCTCTGCCTCTGCCTCTCTGCCCCTCTGCCTCTCTGCCCCTCTGCCCCTCTGCCTCTCTGCCCCTCTGTCCCTTTGCCCCTCTGCCCCTCTACCTGCTCCATGCCTCTGCCCCTCTGCCCCTCTGCCCTTCTGCCCCTCTACCTCTGCTCCCTGTCTCTGCCCCTCTGCCCCTCTGCCCCTCTGCCCCTCTGCCCCTCTG
>JADRCD010201328.1:0-22533 GCA_019843815.1 Montemys delectorum
CCCCCCCCCCTTCGCCCCTCGGGGTGGGGATGGGGAAGCTTGGGGCATTAACCTAAACTCCCTGAGCGCTGAAAATATCCCAGGAACTGGCACCAAAGCTAGAATAACCTTTCTCAAGCTCTCCTGTTTATTTTTCACATTCTTTCTCAGTTTTAATCCCATAGATTGTGCCAGCTGCCCACGATGGATACATTTGCCCTGTGTGGTGGCTCACACCTGTAATTTCATTACTTGGGAGACTGGGCAAGAGGGTCATATATAAGTTGGAGACCAGCCTGGGTTACAGTGTGAGCCTGTCTCAAAAAAACAAAACAAAACAAAACAAAACAAAACAAAACAAAAAACCAAGCCAAACCAAAACAAAACCAAAACAGAGTTGGAGGAAATTACTCAGTAACTAAGTACGAATACTACTCTTACCCAAGACCACAATTTGGTTCCCAGCATCCAAGTCTCAAGGTTCACAAGCACCTATAACTCCAGCTCCTGGTGATCTGGCGCCCCCCTCTGGCCTTCATGGGCATCTGCATTTATGTGTACATACCCTCTCATACTCATAGTTTATTTTTAATCTAAACAAACAAACAAGCAAGCAAGCAAACCACAGCTGGGGATGTGGCTCTGTGTTACAGCACTTGTCTAGCATTCATGAAGTCTTAGATCCCATCCCCCACACCACATAAAGCAGGTATGATGATGCACACTTGTGATCCCAGCAAGAAGTTCAAGTTGTCCTTGGCCACATATCAACTTTGAGGACAATGAAAAGAATAAGATAAGTTGATTAATCATAGGGTTGCATGCATGCTAGTCAGGTGCTCTGCCACGGAGCTTCCACAGGCCTCATTTTTTTCAGTGCTAGCGCTGGAAGCCAAGGTCTTACTCGTAGTAGGCCAAACCACATCCCAACCCTAACTATCCCACCCAATAAACGTGACAGGGAATTCTCAAAGCCCCCCACTGTTTTGCCAAGAGCAAGAGAACACCAAGGCCATTCTCTCTAGCCTCCTTTCCTGTTGGCAGCACTCAACAGATATCCATCCAAAGTGCTTAAGAGGGACATTTGGGGACTTGGCTATGGGACCTAGTTTTGAGGGAACTCTACCCCATAATAAAGAATGTTGTAATCCCAGAAGGCAGTGCTTTCCCTCTCCCCCTCCAAGCTTCAGGTCCCCCTGAACTTGAACTTTGAGCCCCTGGACACGTTTTGAGTCAATAGCGGAGGTAATATTTGTTCAGCCAGCGTCACCAGGTTCCATGAGGACAGTGGCGTTGTCACAAGGATAACAAACCCAAGGCTGCCGATGAGTGTGGGCAAAGGAACTCAGAGTCCATGAGACTTCTTCTGTGACCTGGTGCTCCTACCAGAGAGTGCAAATGTGCTGTGAAGTGTGTTCTGTCTGTCCCCCTTCGGAGGCCACTCCACTGTTTTCCTCTGCCCTCCTTTCCTGAGCGCCCGGTGAAGGGAAGGTTGGCAGTGTTTGCTGTCCCAAAGAAGAAACAATCAAAGCCACAAGACCAGGGCTAGAAGTGTCAGTGTGAGCCCCTCTTTGTCCTGTGTAAGCCTCAGTTTCCTCACTCTAGGAAATGAAGACAGAGCCAGAGACATGGCTCAGCAGGAAAAGGTACACACACACACACACACACACACACACACACACACACACACGGACATACACAGATAAGGCACCATGCACAAATGGTTGTGAACTTTGTGAACTACCATCTGGATGCTAGGAATACTTGAACTTGGATCCTCAGCAAGAGTGGCCAGGGAGTGTTCCTGCTCTTCCACCCTACCATGTTTTGAGACAGTCTCTGATAGTGCATGCTGGCCTAGTATTCACCACATAGCCAAGAGTGACCTGAACTACCTGTACTGGGATTGCAGGTGTGCTCCATCATGCCCAGTCTGTGTGGTGCTGGAGACAAAGGCCAGGATGCTGAGTACTCTACCAACTGAGCTACTCCCACGGATGTGCCACAGGCCAATTGAATGAGGCAACTTCCCAAATGTGACGTCCTCAGAAAAGTCTGGGCTGTGTCCAGTTGATGCCTGAGTAGGTGACAGAGCCTCTGGGCATAGAGGAAACAGGTGAGGCAGGAAGCTCTGTCATTAGAGGTTTTGTTTTTAAAATATCTATTTATTTATTCTTAAAGATTTTAACTTTAAGCGGCAATGTATAGATACTGGGAACTGAACTCTGGTCCTCTGCTGATGTTTACAGCATGGCTGCCCTGGGGCTTTCTTCTTGGGTTAAAAAATGAAAGGGCTGAAAACATGGCTCAGCAGTTGTGGGCAAAGGTTGCTCTTGCTGAGGATCCTCTCTCAATCCTCTGCAACTCGAGTTATGAGGGGCCCTACACCTCTTCTGGCCTCTAAGGACAGAAGGCGCACAAAGGGTGCGCAGACATATGTGAAGGCAACACAGATATACAGATATCAATTTTAAAAAGAAAAACAACAATAATGCTGGCACAATTATTTAGCTATTTTATTGGGTTCTCATCTCTCTGCTTCCCTTCCAAACCATTATTTTACCCTAATCCCTTCCAACCCTCCAACATTAGATAGGAGAGAAAGAAGGTTAGAGGGGAAAAGGGGTGTAACCTCTTTAGATTTCTTCCTGCTGACTGGGCGCCTTGCGTTCCTTGGGACAAGTCCGGTCTTCTTTGTCAGAGACTCCAACTTCTCATCTCTCAGCTCGTGACCACTGACAAACTGCAACAACAGCAACCAGGAGCAGCAGGGAGAGCGGCGTCCCCAGCTCTCTAGGGGCTCTGCCATTTAAACCCTCTCCAGAGTCCCCCAAATTAAAACATCTGTAGCAAAAATCACTGCCCTGTTAGTGCTGAGGCAAATCACAGTCACCCACTGTGAAGCAGCCTCTTATGCCACGCCTGGGGTTAAACAAACAAACAGAAACACAGTCACAGAACATAACTGGGTTTTTTAAGAAACCAAAATTCTGTCCGGCAGTGGTGGCGCACGCCTTTAATCCCAGCACTTGGGAGGCAGAGGCAGGCGGATTTCTGAGTGCAAGGCCAGCCTGGTCTACAGACTGAGTTCCAGGGCAGCCAGGGCTACACACAGAAACTCTGTCTCCAAAAACCAAAACTAGGGTTGGAGAGATGGCTCAACAGGTAAGAGCACTGACTGCTCTTCCAAAGGTCCTGAGTTCAAATCCCAGCAACCACATGGTGGCTCACAACCATCTGTAGTGAAATCTGAGGCTCTATTCTGATGAGTTTGAAGCCAGCTACAGTGTACTTACATATAATAATAAATAAATCTTTAAGCCAGAGCGAGCAGGACCAACCTGAGCAAGCAGAGGTCCTGAATTCAAATTCCCACCAACCATATGATGACTCACAACCATCAGTACAGCTACAGTGTACTCATACACATAAAATAAATAAATAAATCTTTTAAAAAAAGAAACCAAAATTCTTGCTACACAGTAATATTATTATTATTATTAAAGATTTATTTATTATTACATATAAATACATTGTAGCTGTCTTTAGACACACCAGAAGAGGGCGCCAGATCTCATTACAGGTGGTTGTAAGCCACCATGTGGTTGCTGGGATTTGAACTCAGGACCTTCGGAATTGCAGTCAGTGCTCCTACCCACTGAGCCATCTCACTGGCCCAATAAATATTATTATTATTAAATGAAATTAAATGAAATTTAAAAAGGCTGAGTGTGCTTGAGTGTTTCTTTAATTCCTGAACTCAAGAGGCAGAGGCACTTTCTTTCTCACTCCACCAGCTGAGCAAGAAAAGAAGATGCCCAAAGGAAAGAAGGTGAAGAGGAGGAAGGTGGCCCTGGCCCCTGCCGTCATCAAGAAACAGGAGGTCAAGAAGGTGGTCAATCCTTTGTTTGAGAAAGGGCCCAAGAACTTCGGCATTGGGGAGGACCTCCAGCCCAAAAGAGATCTAACACGCTTCGTCAAATGGCCCCTCCACACTAGGCTACAGTGACAAAGAGCCATCCTCTATAAGTGGCTCAAAGTACCTCCTGTCATTAACCAGTTCACCCAGGCCCTGGACAGGCAAACAGCTACTCAGCTGCTTAAGCTTGCTCACAAGTAGACAAAGCAGGAGAAGAAGCAAAAGGCTCCTGGCCTGTGCTGAGAAGAAAGCTGCTGGCAAAGGGGACGTCCCAACTAAGAGACCACCTGTCCTCCCAGCAGGAGTCAATACAGTTACCACCTTGGTGGAGAACAAGAAGGCTCAGCCAGTGGTGATTGCTCATGATGCAGACCCCACTGAGCTGGTAGTTTTCCTGCCTGCCCTGTGTCGAAAGATGGGAGTGCCCTACTGCATCATCAAGGGAAAGGCTAGGCTGGGGCGCCTGGTCCACAGGAAGACACGCACCACTGTGGCCTTCACACAGGTTAACGTGGAAGACAAGGGTGTTCTGGCTAAGCTGGTGGAAGCTGTTAGGACCAATTGCAATGATAGATACGACAAGATCTGCCGCCACTGGGGAGGCAACGTCCTGGGTCCTAAGTCTGTGGCTCGCATTGCCAAGCTAGAAAAGGCAAAGGCTAAAGAGCTTGCCACTAAACTGGGTTAAATGTACATTAAGTTTTCTGTACATAAATATAATTTCAAAATTAGAAGAAAAAAAAGAGGCAGAGGCAGGCAGATCTTTGTGAGTTTCAGGCCAATCAAATCCATACAGAGCCTGGAGATGGGGGTGGGAGGGAGAAGGAGAGAGAGAACAAGCACATACTGCTGCCACACAGCTTAAATAAAAACAAATTAATACATCTTCAGACAAATATTTTTATTTTAAAATAATTTTTAAAAAGAAAAAAATAAAGACATATTAGGACAGAAATAAGATTTTAGTGGGCTGAAGAATGAGGGGCAAGCAAAGCAAGAGAGCTGTAGCAGGGTGGATGTGTAATCCCAGTCCTTGGGAGGCTGAGGCTGAGGCTGAAGGGTCATGGGTTCAAGGCCAGCCTGGGCTTTGTTAACTACACCTTGTCTCAAAGAAGAGTCTTCTCACGGCTAAGCTTTACTGCCCTGTTTGGTTTCCAACTGCTTTGGAAAGTAGTCTATTATAGCATGCTTTCTCCTCAGGTTCTAGAATCTTCTGCCACTTGCTCTGCTTGCTGCAGCTCTCAATACAAGCTTGAATCTTTTTAAAATTTAAAATTAATTTACATGCACACATGTTTTTGCACATGTGAGGATACTTGTGCATTTGGGTGCACATGCATGGGGAGGCTTGAGGTGGATGCAAGAATCATCCTCCATGGCTCTTCCACCCCATTCACGGAGGAAGACTCTCCCAGTCAAATCCAGAGCTTACTGATTGATAGGTAGACTCTCCTACTCACTGATAATACCTAGTCCTGCTGGCCGGTATGTTCTAGACACCTCCTATCTCTTCTCGCGTTTGAAGACTGGAGTTATCAGTCTTTACGTGGTTTTCTGGAAATCTGAATTTGGGTCCTCAAACTTTCATGGCCAAGTGCTTTAACCAAGCGACCATCCATTTCTTCAATTTCTCTGGCTCACATCTTTGAGAGCTAGACTCAGCTTCCAGCGTATTTTCTGACTTGCTTTGACATGTACTCACTTGAAACTTGAATCACACCTTTGCCTTGCTGGCAATTGCATCTGACCCATGTCATCATACCCGAGAGAAGTAAATGGTTTTGAGCTGAAGTCTGGTGGTGAAGGTCTCAGAACACCAAGGGCCTGAGGATGGGAGGAGAGGGTCATAATGATGACAGGAGGGCTCTTTCCACATGTTACAGGACACCAGAGGAATCAGTGTGAGCAGGGCTGAGCTGACTTCTGTGTGTTGGCAGCTGCTGGCAATCTTTTTATAAAAAAATATTTATTTATTTATTTATTTATTTATTTATTGAGATAGGATCTGTCTATGTTGCCCTGGTGTTTATAAGTCTGCCTCATCCTGTTCTACTTGCAAATGCTGTTCTCAGATTTTTTAAAAAAGATTTATTTATTATATGTAAGTACTCTGTTGCTGTCATCAGACACACCAGAAGAGGGCATCAGATCTCATTACAAACGGTTAAGAGCCATCATGTGGTTTATGGGATTTGCACTCAGGACCTCCGGAAGAGCAGTCAGTGCTCTTAACTGCTGAGTCATCTCTCCAGCCCCTCTTCTCAGATTTTTAAATGCATTTCCTTACAAATGACCTAGTGCAGCCTGAGCCCTCGGGAGCAAGGAAGCCCGAGTATGCTTGTGTTTTGTCTCTACCCTGAGGGACTAGAAATGAAAGCAGAGTTGGTAGAGTGCTTACCCAGCAAGCAAAAGGCCCTCGGTTTGATCCATAGCCCCATACAAACAAGGCAAGGTTGTGCATGCTTGTCAGCCCAGCACTCAGGAGTTGGAGGTAGAAGTATCAGAAGTTTAAGGTCATTCTTGCCACATAGTGAATTGAAGACTGTAATGCCAACAATTGGGAGGCTGGAGCAAAAGGCTTGTTGCAAGTTTGGGTCTAGACCAGGGAATTGTCTCTAGAATAGATCATATTCTAGGCCACAGAACAAGTCATACCAAATACAGAATATCAAAATTATCTTTAAAAAAAAAACCCTATTCTTTGTGATTTTTCTCATCATGCACCCCAGTCCTGGTCATCTCCCCATCTCCTCATATCCATCCTTCACCATTGAAACTTTCCCCCCAAAACAAACAAACAAACTATAAACAACAACAATAACAAAACATAGAAAAAAATCTGATAGCATGTCACAGTGTGTCCCACAGTACATCTCTCTGTCCACACAGCTACACAAATGCTCACTGCAATGAATCATTGGTCTCGTTGGAGATCTCTGGGTTCTGTGATGATCATCAATATCGAAGCCTCATCGAGATATCCCCACCCCACCCCCTTCCCAGTTATCCTGTTGTTGCCCTATGTCATGGAGATCCAGCACCTTTGGAACACCAGGACTGGCCCTTTCATGTGTCCCAGCTGTTTGCAGACGATATAGGTTTGGGGTGGGCCAATTCATAGCCCTGGATCTGGGCCTGGGTGGTAGCTGAGCTCCTCAGTGCACTGGCTGTCTCTTATCCGCACTATCAGGGTGAGCTCTCCAGCACTGCTCAGGCTAGGTCACCCAATGCCACCAGGTGCAGGAGGCAGCGTCAGCTCTCCTGCTCTCACGCTGTCAGGGCCAGCTCACCCACACGCCCCTGCCAACCAGAGCCAGTCCCATTTGCTGCCCAGGTGACACTCAGAGCCTGCTCTCCTGAGTGATCACCCTTATCCTTGCCTCCAGAGCCAGACGAGGTGCAGGGCCCACTCTTCCAAGTGCTGCAGCCTATGAGGGGCTGGGTCAGCTCACCCGTGCCTTTGACATCAGGGCCATCTCCACGGTGTTGTCCAGTCAAGGTACAGAGCCCACTCTCCCAAGTTCTACAGCCAGTGAGGGGGCAGGGCCAGCTCTCTCACTCTCTGAACCCCAGAGCCAGCTCTCCAGACTGCCATAGGCAAGGAGGGGGAAGGCATCAGCATCGCACAAATACCACCTCATGGCAGACAAGACCAGGCTCCCAAGCTCTTCCCCTGGGCAGTTGCTCACCTGTTGCCTGACACCAGGGTCAGCTCTGCTGTGCTGTCCAGGTGAGGGGCAGGGCCTGCTCTCCCAAGGCCTGCAGCTGGTGAGGGACAGGGTTAGGGCTCCTGAGCTCATGACCCTGTGGGCAGCTTTCCCCACTGCCGGAAGTGAAGGAGGGAGAGAGGACATCATCTCTGCATTCGTGCTACCCCAGGGCAGGTGAGTGGAGTGGTCAGTTCTCCCACACTCATGCCCTCAGGGCTGGCTCACCAACACCCCAGGAGCAGGGCCATGGTGAGGGTAGAGGAAGGAAAATGAGGTCCCCGGAGCCAGCTATACTTTGCTGCCTGTGTGAGGCTCAGGGCCTGCTCTCCTAAGTGCTGCTGCCTGGTGGGAGATGGGGTCAGCTCTTTAGAACTTTGCATCCCCTGAAAGGCAGGGCAAGTTTCACACAGCTCCTGGACATCCATGTGGTCCCAGGCAGCTGCCCCAATCAGGGACTTCTCCATGTTCTCTACTGGTAATCTGAGCCAAGGACATGAGCACTGACCCCTGTCACTGCATATCCATGAACTCAGACATGGCCCTCAGTGGCAGCTTGAGCTGGGACCTCACCACGTCCCCAGCTGGCAGGGCTGGCCACTCACAACTGGAGGGCTGACTCCTTTCCACCCTCTAGTCTCCAGTTCCATCTCTGCTCAAGCTGCCCACTTCTCCTCCTCTTTCATCTAACCACCACATACTTGCACATTCTGGTGGCTCCAGCAGGCTAGGCACGAAGCCTGTGAGCTCCTGGGTGACATCTTACACCTGAGCTGCATGGCACGGCAACAAATGGGTATCTGTGGCCTGCTTGTGCCATGTGCTGGAGGGCAGTTGTATGGGTGGCATAGCAATCCACAGGTCTCTGGCTTCCTCCTCCTGAGCTGGCTGCCCTGCCTAGATTTGATTTGACTTGATTTTTATGAGTCATAGCCATAAAGAAAGCTTTGGCCACCAAGCAAGGACTCAAGCTAGGATAGACAAAGGATTGGTTGTCTGTTTTGCCTTTGACACAAGAACAACATTATCAACAAGGTGTCTCTTTGCCCATTGCTGGGGGAGGGTAATGTCAAAGTGATCTCTTGTTGTTTATTGGCTCATAGGGGAATAAACCTAGAAACCAGGGGCTGGAGCGATGGTGAAGAGCACTTCCAGTTCTCCCAGAGGACCAAGGTTCAGCTCCCAGCACCTATATCAGGTGGTTCGCACTAACTTCAGCTCCAGGTACACCCACCAGGTACATAATCACATAGACATAAACACACATACAAAAGGTTTTTTTAAATCTTAAAAAACTAGACTCATTTTAAATTGATATTTGTTTTTGTTGAGATAAGATCTCACTATGTAGCTCAACCATTAACTATTTTTTAAGAAGACATTTTGGAGGGGGTTCTTTGAAAATGAGTCTTAGTCGGGCAGTGGTGGCACACGCCTTTAATCCCAGCACTTGGGAGGCAGAGGCAGGCGGATTTCTGAATTTGAGGCCAGCCTGGTCTACAGAGTGAGTACCAGGACAGCCAGGGCTATATAGAGAAATCCTGTCTCAAAAAACCAAAAACCAAAAACCAAAAAAAAAAAAAAAAAAAAAAAAAAAAAAGAAAAAAAAGAAAAGAAAAAAAAAGAAAATGAGTCTTATGAGCCAGGTGTGGTGGCACATGCTTTTAATCTCAGCACCGAGGAGGTAGAAGCAGGCTGATCTCTAGGAATTCAGCCTGGTCTATACAGAGACTTCCAGGCCAGACAGGGATACACAGAGAAACCCTGCCTCAAAAGCAAAGCAAAAGAAAAGAAAAAGGGCAGAAAATGAGTCTTTTGTAGCCCAGGCTGGCCTCAAAATTGCTATGTAACCAAGGATGATCTTAAACTCCTGCTGCTCTGTTCTCCCAATGGCTGAGTGTCGGGATGACATGTGTGAATGCTGAGGGACACAGACTAAAACATTTTCAAAGGAATTCTTGCAAATTGGGTGTTGTGATACACTCCTTTAATCCATTTCTCATAAATTCTCAAACGCCAGTCTGGTTTAAATAGAGTTTTTGGCCAGCCAGGGCTACATAGAGAGACTTTGTCTTTGTTGTGGTTTAAATAGGAATGGCCTTTATAGATTCATGTGTTTGAATGCTTGACCATAGAAAGTGGCACTATTAGGAGGAGTGGCTTCGTTGGAGTGGGCGTGGCCTTGCTGGAGGAAGTGTGCTACTGTGGGATTTGAGGTCTCTTATGCTCAAGCTCTGCCCAGTGTGACATACAGTCTCCTCCTGCTGCCTGTGGATCGAGATGTAGAACTCTCAGCTCCTTCTTCAGCTCTGTGTCTGCCTTCACACTGCGAGGCTTCCTAACAGGATGATAATGGACTAAACCTCTGACATTGTAAGCCAGCCCAATTAAATGTCTTCCTTTATAAGAGTTGTTGTGGTCATGGTGTCTCCTCACAGCAATAAAATCCTAACTAAAACAGTCTCCAGAATCAAAACAACCCCCAAAAAGAACCCGATAGGATTTTTCACATTTCAAGACCACCACACCACAAGCTGGTCTTGCACAGGCAATCAAGGATGGTTCAACATATGCAGATCAATAGGGGACACAACACATAAATAAGGACAGAAATCATGTAATCTCAACTGATCCAGAAAAGGTCTTTGATAAAATTCAACATCTACAATGTTAAAATGTTCAAATGTTCTTTAAATGAATAAATATGTTATTTAAAAATTCAACATCCCTTCTTTATAAGAACCTTCTTAAAGGGCCAGGGATATTGCTCAGTGGATACAACTTTTGCCACACAAGCATGAGGATCTGAGTTCAAATCCCAAGAACCCACAGAAAGCCAGGCATGGTATCATGTGTCTAATTCCAGTGTTCCTAGAGAGAGATGAGAGGCACAGACAGGACAACTTGCAGGAGCTAATAGGCCAGCTAGCTTGATGTACATATTGATAACAACAAAGAGACAGTCTTGAACAAGATAGTGAGTGAGGGCCAGCTCCTGAGGTCATCCTCTGAACTCCATATGGTGCTATGCCACATACATATGCATAGAAAACATACACACCTACAAAAGAAAACAATATTTTTTCAAGACAAGATTTCTCTGTATAATCCTGGTTGTTCTGGAATTCTCTCTGTAGACCTTGAATTCAGAGATCTACCTGTCTCTGTCCCCCAGACTGCTGGGATTAAAGGTGTGCTCCACCGTGCCCAGCTAGGCGAAAAGATGTTTAAAGCCGTAAAGAAACTAGGAATAGGGCTAGTGTGGTGGTTTGAAAATGCTTGGCCCATAGGAAGTGGCACTATTGGGAGGTGTGTCCTTGTTAGAGGAAGCGTGTCACTGTGGAGGTAGGCTTTGAGGTCTGCCTGGTGCCCAAGCTCTGCCCAGTGTAGAGAATCTGCTTCTGGCTGCCTTGGGTTTAAGATGAAGAACTCGCAGCTCATTCTCCAGCATCATGTCTGCCTGCACATTGCCATGCTTCCCACCATGATAATGGACCAAACCTCTGAAACAGTAAGCCAGCCCCAATTCAATGTTGTCCTTTATAAGAGTTGCCTTGGTCATCATGTCTCTTCGAAGCAATAAAACTAACCAAGACAGCTGGTGAGATGGCTGGGTGGTATAGGCACTTCCTGGTGACTTGAGTTTGATTCCCTGGATCAAATGGTAAAGAGAGAGAACTGACTCATGCAAGTTGTCCTCCACTCTCCACTCCAGCCCCATCCCCATAAATAAATAATAACTGTAAGAAAATCCTGTGTCCTAGCATGCTTTTTGTTGCTGTGGTAGTAAACACCATGACCAAAAGCATCTTGGGGAGGAAAGGGTTTGTTCCCTTTTTCATTGAGGGAAGTCAGGGCAGGAACTGAAGCTGAGCGTGGAGGATGCTGCTTGCTGGCTTGTTCTTCCTTCTTGCTCAGCTATCTTTCTCATACAACCCAAGACCATCATTGGCTAAGAGCACTGGCTGCTCTTGCAAAGGACCCAAATTTGGTTCCCAGAACCCATTTGGTGGATCCCAGCCTCTTATAATTTCAGTTCTACAGCATCTAGCACTTTCTTCTGGCTTTTTTGGGACACCAAGCACACACATAATGTGCATGCACACATGTAAACACCCATACAAACACATTTTTAAAAAGTAATAAGCTACGGCTTCTGCAGAAAGCCAAGTCCTCCTCAGCCTACAGGGGCTTGGGGTTCAGTGGTGGAGACAGGGGATAAACACTGGCATGTGGCATAGTCCTAAGTTGAAGTTTTAGCCCTCATAGAGATGGTCAAGGCAGGGTAATGGCTGGAGGGAGATAGCATGAGTGGGTGAGGAAGACCCCTCTGGAGAGCCTGAGTGACAGGCCTGAGTATTCAGGGAAAGGAGCAAAAGGACTGGCAGACAATCACATCAAGACTGGATGAGTCTCTAGGGGAGTCTCTAGACACTAGAGAAGGAGGAGGAGGAGGAGGAGGGGGAGGGGGAGGGGGAGGGGAGGGGGAGGAGGAGGAGGAGGAGGAGGAGGAGGAGGAGGAGGGGGGGGGAGGAGGAGAATTTTAAGAGCAACATGAGCAACAGCAGGGTCTCATGTGACAAACCAGGTGGCATACAGCGCCCCTGCCCTGGGGTCTGGACCTCTTCCCAGCCTAAGTTCCCACATCTGCTGAGCTCTGCCATGTCTGCATTAGGGCCTCACTCAGCTTCCAGCATCTGAGCATCTGTTCCTTCTGTTCCCTCTATGGTCTTCTGGTCTTTTTTTCCTGTTTTTGTGTACAGCTACACACCTGAGACATGAAGGGGAGGTAGGGGCTAACCAGACTAGTCCTGGCTCTAGAGAACAAACAGGCTCTAGTCTGCCTGCCATGCTGGGCCAGCAGGATCCAACAAGAGGCTGCTGTATCAGCCTCCTGGGGGGCAAATGGGGTGACAGTGAGCCCCACCATGCAGTGGTTGCATGCAGTTCTGCTTAGCTCTTTGTGTTCAGCCAATGGATCTTTGCTGTATACTGGTATTTTTTAAATGTAAGGTCTCAGTTTTTAAGTCTACAAAGATATGACTCATGTATCATATTGAGTTACTTGGAGACACACAATCTGGTAGCTTTGGCTGTACCTAAAAAGCCACTGGTCCCCCAGCTCCCAATCCCTGGCAGCCACTAATCTGTTTTCCTGTCAAATTAAAAAATAAAGATTTACCTATTTTAGACATATCATATAAATAGAACCCTATAACATGATCATTTGTGTCTGGTCTCTTTCACTGAGCATGACCTTTTTAGGGGTCACCTGGTGTGTTGTGGTAAATGTCGTTAGTTCCTCCTCCTCCTCCTCCTCTCCCCTCTTCCTCCTCTTCTTCTTTCTTCTCCCTCCTCTTCCTCCTTTCCCTCTCCTTGACTTTTTTGAGACAAGGTTTCACTGTATAGCCCTGGCTGCTCTGGAACTAGCTCTGTAGACCAGGCTGGCCTAGAATTCACAGAGATCCTCCTACCTCTGCCTCCTGAGTGCTGAGTTTAAAGGCGTATACCACCACTACCTGGTCTTTAATTCCTATTTATGGCTGAGTAATATTCCATCTATATGGGCATATCACATTTATTTTCTCCATTCATCAATCTGCCTAGGTAGGGTGTGTTGGTGGGAGGTCCTCTGACTACGACTTTGAACTGTGACTGGATTGCTGCAGTCTTTCCCATCCGGGAAATATACAGACTCCAAGGTCCAACCTTGTGTTCACCTGCCTCATCTCTCAGACCCTTAGACAGACTGATAACCCTGTCTTCCGGTTTCTGAGCCGCCTTCCGTGGGATTGGCAGTATTTCCCTGCACCACTCCATATCTGAAACTTCCCTGAGGCCTGGGGCCCTTCCAACCCTACAGACCTTGTGCAATGAAAAAGAGGGAGCTGGCCTCCAGATAAGCTAATTGTTTCCCCTGGAAGATAAGACTAGTACTATGGAGGTAGGAACTGGAGCGACTGTTCCCTGTGGCCTGTCCGGGTGAGTGTGGCCAGGAGCTGCAGAGGATACACTCCACCCAGATTAAGTTAGAGATGCCCTTTTGCCCTGACCTTTAAGTGTATTTCCCTTGTAAGCCATTGATGGGAAATCCAGATACCCTGTGGAGGAGGAGGGTGTCAAGGTGGCCAGGCCAGGAGCTAGGGTCTGTGCGTGGGAGGGCACCTGGACTGGGGGTTGAAGAGGTGAGTGGGTGGACTCTGGCCACCTTTCAGGGTCAAGGTCAGACAGACTGCAAGAAGAACTGGCCACCTGGTATCTCCCCACTCCCCGGGAAGAACGAGAAGAAACCCCTAGCAGGACCCCGGGGTGGGTTAGATACTGCAGTGGGTTCCCAACCGTGCCCAGGCGCGTTGAAGTCCCTATAGGGCAGCTGCACTCCAGGATTCCTTCCCTGGATCAGGTCTGCACACTGTGCTGGCAACAGTAATCCTTAGCGCCTGCCCCCTGCCTCAAGGCTATACTGTTCATTAGCAGTACTCTGGCTGTATATGTTGCACAGGCTGGCCTTCAACTTGATGCTTGGTTTGCCTCCTGAATTTCAGAATCACAACTGTGGACCACCAAGCTTTCTTAGGCTAATTTTAAATAGCAAAACAAATAGGTACTCATTGTGGGGGGAGAAAAAAAATCCCCAAACTGGGAAACAGAACTGTAAAAACAAACAAACAAACAAACAAACAAATTTACTTGACTTTAACTTTTTTTTTTTTTCGAGACAGGGTTTCTCTGTGTAGCCCTGGCTGTCCTGGGACTCACTCTGTAGACCAGGCTGGCCTCGAACTCAGAAATCCGCTTGCCTCTGCCTCCCAAGTACTGGGATTTAAGGCATGAGCCACCACCACCCGGCTTAACTTTTAAATTTTAATTAATTATTTTTTTTGAGACAGAATCTTGGAACTCTCTATGTAGACCAGTCTGGCCTTGCACTCAGAGACTAGCCTGCCTCTGCCTCTGGAGTGCTAGAATTACAGGTGTGCATCTACCACCACACCTAGCCAAAATAATGCAGTTTAAATGATTTCTTTTGTCCTATGGCCAGGTCCCACTAGCTTGTAATATTTATTTATAGATCTTGAAGCCACTTGCCTTTAATAAATGCAGCTTCCCTGATGTCCCGCTTGACTTACTGGTTACTAAGAGTGTCCCCTCCTATGGCTTTATTTTACCACAATTAACTTGTTCCCCAAAACAGGAGGGATCTTCAAGCTTTTCCTGTCATAGATGCTATGGCTCCAAATAACTGTTGAAAGGCCTGCTGCTCAGGCCAGCGGGTACCGAGGACTATCAGAACTGATTGCTGGGTCAAGGCCATGTGCAGAACACTGTGTTGGTGCCCACTACCAAACTGCCTTCTCTATTAGGCTGTTGGAAGAGGCTGGCCTAGACCGAGATGTGTGTGTACTGTGTGCTGATGTGCGCATGTTAGCAAATGGGGAGGTATGCATGTGTGTGTGTGCACATGGGTGTGCAGCTTGTGTGTGCCTGTGACTCATCTAAGTTGCCGACCACCAGTACCTGCCCTCTGCAGCTGCAGACAGTACATTTGCCTCTGAAGGCCAACAGGCTTGAGAACCAGGCAGGGAGACTTTGCAGTGTGAGTTCAAAGGCAAGGACAGTGATTCTCCAAGGTCAAGGCAGTTAGGCCTGAAGAAAGGTCAGTGTCTGTGTTCCATGTAGCCCTCCAAGTGACTGGATGAGGTCTGTCCATTAGTGTCTGTTGTCAGGAGGCTGGGACAATGACTCTGTCTGTAAAGCAAATGTTGTGCCACTGTGAGAGCCCCAAAACCCAGTTAAAAAGCAGATGTGGTCATGTGTGCTTACAGACCTGGTGAGGAGGAAGAAGTGGCTCCCTGGGCTTGCTGCTCAGCCAGCCTAGCCTCATTGGTGAGTCCGTGGCCAGCAAGAAATTCTGCCTTCAAAAAAGGAGAGAACCAATTCCTGCAAGTTGTCCTCTGACCCCATCAGGCATGCTGTGGCACAGAACACACACGAACACACAAACAAAGAGAAGTAATAAAACAAACGTAGGGCTTTGGTGTTACCTGCTTGTAATCCCAGATGGCAGAAGGCAGAGGTGGGAGGACTTCAGCAAGTTCCAGGCCAGCCTGGCCCACATAGCAAGTTCGAGGCCAGCCACAGCTACATGGGGAAACCCTGTTTCAAAAGACCCACAAAATAAAATGAATGGGCAGAAACAAAACCAAGCCAAACAAGCAAATGGCCTCGCTGACGTGTGACCAGCACCTGACACTGACGTGCATCTGTGGCTGAGGTTCACTATATTTAACGAGCCCTGCAGCCATCAGCTTCACCTGTTTCAGAAACATGTCACCATTGCATAGGAAACTCCTACCATCAGCAGTCACTCCCACGCTCTGCCCTCTGTCGGCCCCAGGCGACCATTGGTCTGTTTTCTGTCCCTGTGAACTCGCCTATTCTGGACGTTTCATAGAATGGGTTTCATAGAAATGAAGTCACACAATGTGTGACAGTTGTGTCTGGCCTTGGATCCTCAGAGCAATGGTGAGCCAGTCCTTTTCTGTCTGTTTCCCAGGTGCTGACTTTACAGGCATGTGTGGCTACCACGCCCAGCCGAAGCACGGTTAGCTGCGTATGTGCTTACATGTGTGGGTGTCTTGTTGGAGTAGCGGCACATGCGTGTTCATGTGCATGTGGAGGAAGAGGACTACCTACTTAGGAGCTGTTCACTTTGCTTTTGTGAGAGAGGGTCTCTCAAGACCCTTGGAACTTGCTGTAGGCTGGGCTGGTTGCCCAGTGAGCCCCAGGGGATCCACTTGTCTCTACATCTCAGGCACTGGGGTTAGGAGTATGTGCTGCTGTGACTGGCAGGTTCTGGGGAGCTGATCAGAGAGCTCTTCATGTTTATGCAACAGGTACTTTACTGAACCATTATCTGAGTACATTTTTTAACCTTTTTTTTTTTTTTTTTTTTTTGAGACAGAGTTTCTCTGTATAGCCTTGGCCTGGCTGTCCCAGAACTCACTCTGTAGACCAGGCTGGCCTTGAACACAGAAACCTGCCTGCCTCTGCCTTCCAAGTGTTGGGATTAAAGGCATGCGCCACCACTGTCCGGCGAGACAAGATTTTTCTATGTGATCCTGGCTGGCCTGTATGTACAGAACAGTCTGGTCTTGAACTCACAGAAATCTGCCTGGTTTTGCCTCCTGAGCACTAGGATTAGACATGTGTACCACCATCTATCTCCAGCTTCTATTTGTTTTTTGATCCAAGGTCTCACTTTGTAGCCCAGTCTGGCTTGACTTCTCTATGTATCCCAGGCTTGTTAGACTTCTCTGTGTAGTCCAGGATGGTCTTGAACTCATGCAAATCCTCAGCTTCTTTAGTGCTGGGATTACAGGACCCACTCATCATACCTGACTTCCAACTCCTGTTTACTGAAAGCTCACTGCGTGCTGGCTTCAGCACAAGCTAGAAGCTTCTGGACTCTGTTTGATATGCTCCCCTGGGCTCTGCAAGCTGCATTCTGTTGTATGTAAGACTGAAGCCTCCAGCAAGGAGCCACGCGACATAGAAACCAGCTGGACACTGGCATCTAAGCCCATGCTGGTTCTGACCACAGGACAGTCTAACTCGCAGAGTTCCTGTTTGAGGTGTCTCCTCCTCCCTATCATCAGAAGACCCAGGAACACTGAGCCCTTTCCACTCTGAAGCCTCAGGATCTTTCTGCTTCTTGTTTCTTCTGCCTGGGAATTCCTCCCCATCATCTCCTGTCACATTCCAGGTATCACCATTCCTACTGTCTGCTACAAGGTAGTAGGGGCTGCCTGGCTTGCCATCTTCCTCAGGAGGGTCACCTCCCTGTTGCTTGATCCCTGCCCCTGTCACTGTTTGCGACATTCTCTATTAACTCGCTCATCATCTTGTCATGGCCCTGCCAGCTTGAATAATAATGAAACCCACTTACAAATTGGGTGTGTGGGGAGACAGTTCAGTGGGTAGAGAAGATGCTGTATAAACATGGGGACCTGGATTTGGATTCCCTGCACCCAAGGAAAAGCTGGGCAGGGCAGTGTGTCCCTGTAACCCCAGCACTGGGTGGTAGAGATAAGTGGATCTCAGAGGCTCATTAGAGGATATATCCAGGATGAGATTCCTACATCAACCTCTGGTCTCGACATATACCCACCGAAGTGAATGTAGCCTCTACACACATGTACACACATGTACACACGTGTACACATGTGTACACACACAGCCCATTTTGTTATTTGAGTCAGGATCTCACCCATGCTGCCCTCAAACTCCCAGTGCAGCTGAGATGAACTTGAACTCTTGCTCCTTGTGTCTCACCTCTCACATTCTGGGATGACAGATGTGAGCTACCACACCCTGAGAGCTAACACAGTGCTGGGGATGGAACCTGGGCTTCATACATTCTGGTCAAGCATCTCATAGTCCAAGCTACACCCCCAGCCTACACAAGGGAATTTTTAGAAAGTTCAGTTCAGGCATTCTTGGGAGCCACAACACTCCCAAGAGCCTTGGAGACTCAATCCCCTCTAAAGCAGGGCTCGATGCACTGGGCCTGGGGGTGCAGAGTGAGAGATGGTCAGACACCTCCTGCTTCCTGTTGGTCTTGGTCCAGCACTCCAGGAGAGCAAATGCTCTTTGGTTCTGTGAAAGATTTCAAATGGTTAAGATAGCAGATTTTACTTCAGACACAGGCTTCATTTAGCTGCCTATGAGCCATCTTTCATACATCTAGCATGTGCTGTGATGATTGTCTATCTGTCTAGCTATCTGTTTATCTATCTATCTATCTATCTATCTATCTATCTATCTATCTATAATCTATTGATATCTGCAACCTATCTGCCTGTCTACCCATTATCTCTTAACCACTCTAACATCTGTCACCTAGATGTCTAATATGATCAATCACTGCTCACTATCTGTCCCTTTCTTTCCATCATCTATTAGGTATCATTGACTTTTCTATCATTTGTCTACCTACTCATTTGTCTGTCTATCTACCTATTCATCATCTATCTGCCATCCACCTACCTCTCCACCCATCCATCCATCCATCCATCCATCCATCCACCTATCCATCCATCCACCCACCTATCCATCATATATCTATGTATCATCTGTCTATAAATCATCTGTTCATCTATCCATTGTCTATCTACCTTCCTACTTATTAACAACCAATTTGTCATCTATCTGTATATCTATCAGTGTCTGAAAAAAAATCGCTAGGGATTTCTCATCTCTCTCTCTCTCCTCTAGGATGAGCTCACATGAGATGGAGGCAGCAAGACCAGGAGTTCAAGGGCATTTCTCAACTATATAATGAGTTTAGATCCAGTGGGCTACATGAGATCCTGTTTCACAAACATAGAGCAAGCATGGAACTGGAGAGATAGTTCTGCAGTTAAGAGCACTTGTTCTGGCAGAGTACCAGAGTTCAATTTCCAGCCCTGACATAGCAGTTCACACCGTAACTCCAGTTCCAGGGGCTCTGACTTCCTCTTTTGACCTCCAAAGACCCAGATATACATGAGGTAATAAAAGCTCATACACACAAAAGAAACAAATCTTTAAACAATTATAGCAAATAAACAAACAAAAAGGGACTAATTTATCCAGTCTGTGAATGTATCAAATGCACACATGTCCTGGGAGGGACGCCTAAGGTTGCAGGCCTCTTTTGGGTTTTACCAGTTTCCAGAGACTGCTTTGGTCCCTCCATACATGTCCTTCACCTTCTGAGGAATCTGGCAGGAATGAGCTACATAGCTCCTTGTTTGTAAAAATTATTAGATTTTATTTGTTGTGTGTGTGCATGTATGTGGACACGCAAATAGCATGGTACACACGTGGAGGTCACAGGCCCACTTCCAGGTGTCAGTTTTAGCCTTCCACCATTCAGGTGTGTGGAATCAAACTTAGTCATCAGTTTGGGTTGCAAGTGTCTTTACTCACTGAGTTAGATTCAAGGCCTTCATGTAAGAGGGGACACCCTGCTTACAGGCTTCATGTAAGAGGGGACACCCTGCTTACAGGCTTCATGTAAGAGGGGACACCCTGCTTACAGGCTTCATGTAAGAGGGGACACCCTGCTTACAGGCTTATGTAAGAGTGGACACCCTGCTTACAGGCTTCATGTAAGAGGGGACACCCTGCTTACAGGCTTATGTAAGAGTGGACACCTTGCTTACAGGCTTCATGTAAGAGTGGACACCCTGCTTACAGGCTTTATGTAACAATGCACATTCTGCTTACAGGCACAACTTCATTTCTTCAACCTGAGCTGATTCTCCTTCACTCATCATGGGCCTCAACTTTACCACCTGTGCAAGGGCCATCACGCTTGGCCACTGTGCTGGGTCAGGTGGCAGGGGAGGCAACACTGTATACAGGCCTTGAGCACTAGTACCATAGCTACATTTGGTTTCATTTACTCCTGTGACCAGAGACACTTAGCTAGGGAAGCCGGGCCAGGGGCGTGTGTGTGTGTGTGTGTGTGGGGGGGGGGGCTCTGGAATTCTGATATAAGAAAGATTTCTTTCTTTCTCTCTTTCTTTTTTTTTTCCGAGACAGGGAAGAAAGATTTCTAAAAACAGCAGTGGGACTGGAGAGGTGGCTCTTCCAGAGGACCCAAGCTTGGCTACTAGCACCTATATCTGGCAGCAAACAACTTCAGGGGATCAGACAACCTCTCATGGTACACACACACACACACACACACACACACACACACACACACAAAATAAAATTCAAACAAGGTATTATTTTAGGTTAAGAATTACAGCCATCGAGTACTCTGGTAGCAGTCTTCAGATGAAGATGTAGAACTCTCAGCTCATCCTACACCATGCCTGCCTGGATGCTGCCATATTCCTGCTTTGATGATAATGGACTGAACCTCCGAACCTGTAAGCCAGCCCCAGTTAAATGTTGTCCTTATGAGAGTTGCCTTGGTCATGGTGTCTATTTACAGCAGTAAAACCCTAACTAAAACAGTCAGTGGTATTTTGTTTGTTTGTTTGTTTGTTTGGTATTTATTTATTTATTTAATGTGTATGAGCACACTATAGCTGTACAGATGGCCGTGAGCCATCATGTGGCTGTTAGGAACTGAACTCAGGATGGCCCTGCTCGCTCCAGCCTACTTACTCCACGCTCCAGCGTAATACGCTGTAGCTGTCTTCAGATGCACCAGAAGAGGGCGTCAGATCTTATTACAGGTGGTTGTGAGCCACCACGTGGTTGCTGGGATCTGAACTCAGGACCTTTGGAAGAGCAGTCAGTGCTCTTACCTGCTGAGCCATCTCGCCAGCAAACCCCCCCCCCCCCATTTTTTCCTCCAAGACAGGGTTTTTCTGTGTAGCCCTGGCTGTCCTGGAACTCACTCTGTAGACCAGGCTGGCCTCCAACTCAGAAATCTGCCTGCCTCTGCCTCCCAAGTGCTGGGACTAAAGGCGTGCGCCACCACCGCCCAGCGACAGTCAGTGTTTTATTACAGCAATAGAAAGCAACCTGAGACAGCAAGGAAGGAACTATAATCTGACATGCCTAGGGTCCATCCTGTCAGAGTCAGAGAGTTTGTGAAATAATCCACTATGAAAACCAAGGTAGAGCCAGCAAAAGAATCCTTATTCAGAAACTGATTTATCAGAGAGGGCTGGGTTCAGGATCCAAACCATGTCAGTGGGGTGGGAGTGGGACAGAGCAACCTTTTAACACCCCCCCATAAACCCCAAGAATTACAGCCATCATATGTGTGTCCTTTTTGTAGGTGGCAGGACTTACTTAATGCTGTTTTCTGCCCCAGGGAGTATGCTGTAGAACACTGTCCTTGGAGCAGAGAGACCAGAATGTTTTCAATCAGAGCAGCTCTGACTCCCAGCTAAACACTCTCAGTGAAGGTGGGCCTGGAGCTGAAGCGGTGGCCCAGCAGTTAAGACTGACTGCTCTCGCAGGGGCCTCGAGTTAAGTTCCCAGCACCCGAATCTGATGATTCACAACTACTTAAAACTCTAGTTTAGGGGATCAGATCCTGTCTTGTGGCCTCTGTGGGCACCAGGCATGCACACGATACACATGCATACATGCAAGCAAACCATTCACCCACATAAGTAAAGGTATTTTAAACATTTTAGATTTAGTCTTATCTTATGTGCATGACTGTTTATCTCTGTGTATATATGTGCACCACGCTCAAGGCTTGTGTCTGTGGAGGCCAGAAGAGCGCATTGGCTCCCCAGGAACCAGAGTTACAGATGGTTGTGAGCCACCATGTGGGTGCTAGGAACTGAACCCTGGTCTTCTGTAAGAGCAATAAGTACTCTTAACTGCTAAGCCATCTCTCCAGCCCCTAAATGGATAAACCTTAAAAAAAAAAAAAAAAAAAGGTGTGCCTATGGTATTCTCTTGTAAGAGAATGGGGGTTGGCTCCTCATGTGAGATTCAACTGCTCTTCTTGAGGTTTGCTGTCCACTGAGTGTGGTCAAATTTAATGAGCTCACATCAGTGAAAGCCTACCTCAAAAACTAAGGTGGATAATGACTGAGAGAGACATACAGTGGTGTTCGGACCTGCACATGTGTACAACCACTTACACCCACATGAACACATATGACACTCACACACACAAAGATTTCTTTCTTTCTTTCTTTCTTAAAATATTTATTTATTTATTGTATACAGTGTTCTGCCTGCATATATGCCTGCACACAAGAAGAGGGTGCCAGATCAGCCGGGCAGTGGTGGCACACGCCTTTTATCCCAGCACTTGGGGGACAGAGGCAGTTAGATTTCTGAGTTGGAGGCCAGCCTGGTCTACAGAGTGGGTTCCAGGACAGCCAGAGCTACACAGAGGAACCCTGTCTTGAAAAACCAAAAAACCATACCAAACCAACCAACCAACCAACCAAC
>JADRCD010201330.1:0-10478 GCA_019843815.1 Montemys delectorum
GGCTTGCTAGTTTTCCATCAACTTGACACTAGCTATCGAGGGTCACCGGGAAGAGTGACTCTCAGGTGGGAAGTCTGGCCAGTAGGCAAGTCTGTCTTGCAGTCTCTTAATTAGTGAAGGGCGTGGGAAAGCCCAACCTGTAGTGGGTGGCGCCACCCCTCGACTGGTAGTTCTGGGTGATACAAGATACCAATCGGAAGGTAAAGAAACCGCTCAGCGGGCAAGACTGTTCTTCCAGAGGTCCTGAGTTCGATTCCCAGCAACCGCATGGTGGCTCACAACCATCTGTAATGGGCTCTGATGCCCTCTTCTGGTGAGTCTGAAGACAGCTACAGTGTACTCATGTAAATAAATAAATCTTTTTTTTTTTTCCGAGAAAGGGTTTCTCTGTATAGCTCTGGCTGTCCTGAACTCACTCTGTAGACCAGGCTGGCCTCGAACTCAGAAATCCACCTGCGTCTGCCTCCCAAGTGCTGGGATTAAAGGTATGCGCCGCCACTGCCCGGCTAAATAAGTCTTTAAAAAGAAAAAAAAAAAAAAAAAAGGAAAAAAAAAGCTGAAAACTGGAATGGTGCACAAGCTTTCAATAGTAGTACTTAGAGGCAGAGGCCATGAGACTGAAGAAGGTTCTGTATCAGGTGACCCCCTCCCTCAAAAAGCCTCACTTATAATAATGAAAGCAAAGGCAACCTGGTCTACACAGTGAATTTTAGGACAGTTGGGGCTACAAAGTAAAACCCCATATCAAAAAAAAAAAAAAAAAAAAAAAAAAAAAAAAGACCAACGGCGGTGGTAGCGCATGCCTTTAATCCCAGCGCACTGGGGAGGCAGAGGCAGGTGGATTTCTGAGTTCGAGACCAGTCTAGTCTACAGAGTGAGTTCCAGGACAGCCAAGGCTACACAGAGAAACCCTGTCTCGAAAAAACAAAAACAAAAACAAACAAACAACAACAAAAAAAAATGTGCAAATATGGGAGCCTGTGAGAGTTTGCATGTATGCAAGGTCCTATAGAGGTTGGGAAAGGACATTAGAGCTCCTGGAACTGGAGTCCCTGCGTCTCCCTGCCTCCTCCTCTTCCTCCTCTTATCCTCTGGCCATGGTCTCTGCCTTCTGAATGCTAGGATTGAAGGGATTGAAGGTATAGGCCACTATGCCTGGCCTTATCCACATATTTAAAAACAAGTGGTGGTGGCCACATGTGCCTTTAATCCCAGCACTTGGGAAGCAGAACAGGCAGATCTCTGAGTTCAAGGCCAGCCTAGTCTACAAACCAACTTCCAGGACAAACAGAGCTAGGTAGAGAAAGTCTCAAATAAAACAAAACAAAATAGACAAACAAACAAAAAGAAAAGAAAAGACAACAAAACGACTGATGGTACATATCTTTAATCCCAGAACTCTAGAGGCAGAGGCAGGTGGATCTCTGTGAGTTCAAGGGTAGCCTGATCTATATAGTGAGTACCAGGACAGGCAGGGCTACAAAGTATGACCAGCCTTCTCCACTCCCCCGTCTCCCAAAACAAAATAAAATAGAGAAATGATTGGGTAGTGATGGCTCATGCCTTTTAATCCCAGCACTGGAGAGGCAGGCTGATCTCTGAGTTGAAGGCCAGCCTGGTCTACACAGCAAGTTACAGCCAGGGCCACATAGAGAAACCCTGTTTAGGATTGGGGGGACCACTGCTACTACCAAAAACTGTAAAAGACGTTCTGAGATTGTGAGCGCTACCTCCTGGGAGGCCCTAGACACCATAGGAAAGGATTTCTTTGGACATACTGGCCAGAGGACACCCCAGATGGAGTGAGGTGGCAGAGCCAGGCCCTTTCTTCATAGCCCCCTGATCCTCTCCATTACCCTTTAAAGCTAGATACTCCGTCTTGCACGTAGGTTCTCAGGCACCCATCTGCTGAGGGTGGTCATGAATGGTTGCTGGAGTTCTGAGAATTACAGGACCCAAGTTACTTACCCTCAGTTTCTAGCAAAGGTTAACTCTCGCAGGGCAAGAGCCTACATTTGCATTTGCTTTTATGAACCAAGAGCTGAGCAAAGACACAGCACGTCCTGTCTAGTGATGGCTGCTCAGAACTTGATTGGTTGATGAATGAATGCATCAATAGGAAAGGGTCATCTGAAACAAATGTTTCAGTCTCACTGCCTACTTCCCATCCTTACTTAGCTGAGCCTGGGTTCATCTCCTAGAGGCAAACTGCCTTTCTTCCACATCCCCATGCCACAACCAATCCTGGGCTTCATCTAACTCAGTCAGGTTGAGCTGTGAATGAGTGCAGGGCAAAAAGCTCTTCGGAAGTCTGTAGGACCCTGAGACTTGTATGGTGAGGAGGAAAGTCAAGAGGCAAACATGATGAGGGTGACATGAATGACGACCCACCCCATAGACTCACTGCTGGGTTTCTCCATACAGTCAGAGATTGGGCAAGACTCAAATCACTGTTATGGGACATTTCAGGTGTGGCTGTGGGTCTTTAATACTCAGTCCAACACCTACTGTCCAGCAAAGGCTCAGGAGTCCAAGTCCACACAGCCTTTAAGACTACCTTCAGGCGAGGCATGATGATGCATGCCTGTACACCCAGCATGTGAAAGGCAGACAGGAACACTGCTACAAGTTCAAAGCCAGCCTAGCCTAAAGAGCGAATTCCAAGCAGCCAAGTCTATACAGCCAGACGATATCTCAAAAAAACCAAACCAAACCAAAGCAAACCAAACCAAAAACCCCCCAAAAACATCAGCCTGGGGGCATAGCCATCGGAGTGCTTGCTGAGCATGCACAAAACCCTAAGTCACCCCAGCACCCCATAGGCTCAGGTGTGGTGGCACAAGCCTGTCATCCCAGCATTATAAGGTAGAGACAGCAGGATCAGGTCATCCTTGAATACAAAATGAATTTGACGTTAGTCTGGGCTACACGATACCCTGCATAAAACAACCTTCCATCCTTTCTCCAAAAAAACAAAAAACAAAAAAACAAAACAAAAAAAAAAAACAAAAAAAAAAACTTTGAGACTTGCTTAGAATTAAGTTTCTAAATGGTTATCTTTTAGAGAACAAGACATGAGAGTGCATGGAGTGGGGGGAAGGTTTATTTATTTGAGACATGGTCCCTTTAAATAGTTCTAGCTGCCCTGGAACTTCCTATGTAGATCAGGCTAGCTTTAAACTCATAGAGAGCTGGGCGGTGGTGGCGCATGCCTTTGATCCCAGCACTTGGGAGGCAGAGGCAGGCAGATTTCTGAGTTCGAGGCCAGCCTGGTCTACAGAGTGAGTTCCAGGACAGCCAGGGCTATACAGAAAAACCCTGTCTCAAACAAAAACAAAACCAAAGCAAAACAAAACAAAAAACCTCACAGAGATAAGCCTGTCTCTGCCTCTTGAGTGTTGGGATTAAAGGTGTGTACCGCTACACCAGGTTTTCTTTCTTTAGATAAAGGAAAAGTCTCTCAATTTCTGTTGTGATTCTCCAGGAAAGAATTTACACAGCAGAAAGTGGGGCTTTTTAACCAAGGGTAAGTCACCTCTCCTCTGTCAAGTGGTGCCATTTACAACTGCCAACAGTGTCTGTGGTGAGAACAATGTGTGGGAGGCTGAGGTCTCCCAGGAGCTTTAGAGTCCCTCCTAAGCATTGTACCTCTCTGTTTAGAAGGTTTTAGACCCCTAGCCTCTCAGAGATCATATGGGTCACAGCATGTCCCAACCTCAAAGGTATGCTGCCTCAGCTGTCTCAAGAGTCCATTTTCAGCCTCACCTCGGCTACACTCACAACCCTTCAGGCTCTCACAGGTCCCTCTGAGTGTGGTCTGCCTCTGACACACCTCTGTCTACATGGACCTCGTGTGGATGCTCAGCATCCTGCTTTGGGTTAAGAGCCTTTAGAACATAGGCATTATCTTGACTAGACCTGCCAAAGGCTTGACTGAGCCTGTAACATTTTCTTCTTCCTCCTCTTATCTTTCTGGTGGTTTTGTGGGTTTTGTTTTGTTTTCTTTGTCTTTCTTTTTTTTTTTTTTTTTTTTTTTTTAAAGACAAAGTCTCACTATGTAGCCTTGGCTTGCCTGGTCCAGGCTGGCCTTGAACTTACAGAAATCAGTGCAGCGTGCTTTTGCCTCCAGAGTACTAAAGATATTTGCCACAATGCTTATCTTCTTTCTTTCTTTCAACAAGGTCTGATTCTGTAGCTCAGGCTCCTCTGGGACTCACTATATCAATCCAGACTAGCCTCAAACTAATCATCCTGCCTGCCTCACCAACTCCCCCACCTTCACCCCCCCCCCCTCCCCCCCCCCCCCCCCCCCCCCCCCCGCAATGCACGCACTTCTATGCCCAGCTGATATTCTTATCTTCTCTAGTAGAAGAGAAACTGCCTTTCTTTGTAGGTGGGTAAGGGGGATGAAGGCCTTCAGACCACAGAAAGACCACATCAAAAGCCTCAGGCCCTGTCCAACTGCTCACAGCTGGTGACCAGATGCCAAAGGTTGAGAACAGCTCAAGACACAGGGACCAAGCAGGGCCTCACAGGGTCTGGATCTGATTCTAAGTGAAAGACGAATGCTACGGCACTTTAAACAGGAAAGCCAGAAGCGAACTACCAGTGACACTGGAGACTGCAGCAGACCCAGTCAGTGTAAGACCTGGGGGCGGTGAGGGGGGGAAACCCTAGGACTCTGGCTTGAGCAACCAAGGGGCTGGAGATATTTTTGCCTCTTTGGAGAAAGGTCCACGTTAGATGCTACGTAGGATACATTGATGGATAGGCAGTCAGGCTCTGGAGATCGTTCCTTCTTCGGCCTGGGAAGGGTTCCTAGAGCTCGGAGGAAGAGACTCCTCTTGGAGAGGTGACAGGCAATAGGAAAGAGGAGGGCTCTAAGCTAGCTAGTCACTAGCCGAAGGAAGTGGGGGAAAGGTCAGCCTGAGGGTTCAAAGTGTTCAGAGAGGCTCCTAAGAGGACCCTAGACCAAGCAGGAAGGCTCCAGGCGAAAAGTCCTGCTTCCTGGAGGGTAGTCGCCCGGGGTAGAGAAACCGCGCGGCCGCGTAGAGGAGTTGGAGGAAAGCTGCAGCAGGGGTGCAGGCGAGAGAAGGGAGGAGCGTGAGGGGAGGGGCATCGGGAGGGGAGGGACGTCCGGAGAGGCGGGGCCTCTGGAGAGGCTCAGGCCGCCGAAGGGAAAGGCACAGGGACTGTTCTGGAGGGTCAGCCAGCCCATCAGCTCACCTCGAGCGCCTGGCCCAGCTCCAGGTCGAAGGTGACCACGCACACGCACTCCAGCCAGGCAGAGAAGCGCGCCCAGGGGATCTCCGCGGTCCGCGCCGCGCGGCCGGACGACGTGGATCTTGTCGCGCCTAGTCCTCCGCCAGCTTGCCGGGGCCCGGGACCCACCGGTACCTCCATGGTAGCAGCTCCGGCGGTATCCGGCACGATGCGGAGAAACGCAGGGATTCACCTGGGCCGCCTTGGAGCAGTCGAGCTGCCGCCGCAGGCCAGAAGGGCCCCCGAGCAGCCGCGCGCCCCCTGGCGCTAGAGGAGCGTCCGCCCTGGGGTGTCGCCTAACGTACCAGCGAGAAAGGCCCCAGCCGGTTAGAGGGGTCTAGAGATGGAGGCGCTTCCCGATCCTGGAGATTGCGTGACCCAGGTCGGCCAGTAGGAGGCTAGTGAGGCCCTCCATCTGGCTGGAGAGAAAGGGCGGTTCCTGATATCATCCGTGCCCGGCGTAGGAGTCTGAGGGACTTGGGGCGTGTAGTGATGTCTACCAGGGGAGTATGGACCACATAGAATTGTATTGGGCACCCCTCAGGAGTATCCAACCCGACCGAGGGTTGTGAGCATAATGTTTATTTTTCGTGCCGTCGCTTGTCACGGACTGCTTTCATGCTGGGTAATCGCCCAAGCTAGTTACAAGACAAACCTCAAAATGCTTTAAAAGTGTGAAAACCACGGGTGGTTTGTGGTGGTGCACGCCTTTAGTCCCAGCACTCTGGAGGCGAAAGGCAGGAGAGTCTCTTGAGTTCGAAGCCAGCCTGGTCTACAGAGCGACAAGTTTCCAGATCAGCCAGGGCGACACACAGAAACCCTGTCACGGAAAAACAAGACAAGTGTGAAAAACAATGTTTGGGGCTAAGAGGTGGCTCAGTGATTAAGAATACGGGCTGCTCCTCCAGAGAACGGGGGTTCTATTTCCAGCACCCACAGGACAGCTCACAAATGTAGCTGCACTTCCAGACTCTTCCAATCTCCGAGAGCGCCAGGCATGCACATGGTGCACAGGCAAATACACTAAAAGTGAATTTAATTCCTCAATGTTTTAAGTTTACAAATCTGAGTCTGAATGTCTAGATCTGTACTACATTGGGCATCTTCACCCACCCATCCTTATTGAAGGCCATTCTACCTGAGTTGGCATGGCCACCCAGACCTATTCCCACTCCAGGCTAGTGTGCCCAATTTGGCTAGCAAAGGGGCAGCCTGTTCAACAAATGCTACTTGCTGCCCCTGGGATTAATGTAGTTTGCAGACCTGAGCTCTAAGGATGGGAATTATAGAAGAGTGAATTTAGAACGAAGCAGTAATGAGTCAGGCTAGAAAGACAGGAAAATTTGGAGGAACAGGCCTCCAACTTGCCCCAAGCACAAATAACAACTAAAGCCTTCTCCCTTCCCGATGTAAACTTGCAATTTCCCATTAGAACCCCTGACTTACAGGGAAAGAACATGCGCCAGATCTCTTGGGCAACCCTGGTAGTTTCTGGTTTTACTTTATCCAATCACCATCCAAGGCATTCCAAAGGCTAACCTCATCAAAACTGGGGAGGAGGTGTTAGTGATCTTTTAAGATACAACCTGAGAGCCGTCAAGATGGGAGAGATGACCAATGCTGAATAATTATAACTCTCCCTGACAGAGCCCATACCTATGGATCTGTCTTACTCGTGCCTTGAGAAGCCTACACCTATGCTCTTGGATGTGTCTTACTTTCTGAGTGCCCCCAACAAACAGCCTTGTTTGAGACAGGTCTCTCTATGTAGTTCTGGCTGAAGGACTACATATATGTGGAACTTTATATATAGATCAGGCTCACCATGAACTCCCTGAAACTGTCTGCCTCTGCTGAGATTAGAGGTAGCCATCGATCACCCATACGAAGTGTGTGCTTTCTCTCTCTCTCTCTCTCTCTCTCTCTCTCTCTCTCTCTCTCTGTGCGTGTGTGTGCGTGTGTGTGTGTGTGTGTGTGTGTGTCTTTCTCTCTGTGTGTGTTTTTGTTTTTGTGAGACAGGGTTTCTCTGTGTAGCTCTGGCTGTTTTGGAACTCATTCTGTAGTCCAGGCTGCATTCTCTCTCTTAACCCTTGTGCTTAAGCCTATATTAAAATGTTTTTGTTAAGCCCCAGCTCTCATTCTGTTGGAATTCGGAGCACAGGGCTGACAGAAGTAATGAGGGTGAGAAGTACTTGGCCCTAGTGTGTTGCAATTTTACATGTCATTGTCTTAGAGCCATCTCTTTCTTTATTGTCCTGGAAGTGCTGTGGTAATCCTAAACTATAAGTAAAAATATTTCCATTAGCCAGGTGGTGGTGGCACATGCCTTTTAATCCCAGCACTTGGGAGGCAGAGGCAGGAGGATTTCTGAGTTCGAGGCCAGCCTGGTCTACAGAGTGAGTTCCAGGACAGCCAGGGCTACACAGAGAAACACTATCTCAAAAAAACCAAACCAACCAACCAAACAAACAAAAAAACCCGGCTAGTCTTGAAATTGTTTTCTATGTCAAAGCCACAAATCTAGGTCTGGTTTGAGGATCCCTAAAGGTCTAGAACTCTGGCTCCTGAGGATGGTGGAGTGGCCATCCTATCTAGCATACTATGTAATTTTGGTGTTTTCATTTTTTAAATCCTCTTCTAAAATTACTTAGAACAGGCTTCAGCAACAATCTCCAAGTCCTTGTTTTGTTTGTCTTTGTTTTTTCCAGAGAGGGTTTCTCTGTGTAACAGACCTGGCTGTCCTGGAACTTGCTCTGTAGACCAGGCTGGCCTTGAACTCACAGAGATCCATCAGTCTTTGCCTTCCTAACACTTGGATTAAAGGTGTACACCACCACACCTAGGTTCAATTTCTGAAGTCTCAAGTGTCTTGTTTTGTTTTGTTTTGTTTTGTTTTCCATTCAGGTGGATCTACAGGAATCTCCAGTTGACCTCGGGGACACTCTGCATCAAAGCCAAAAAAGATTGCAAAGCCCCATCAACACCTTTTTTTGTTATTATTGTTGTTCACTTCTAATTGCCCAGAGAGGAAGAGCTTACAGCCATCTGCCTAAAGTAATCTTGAGGTTCCAAGCAGGGATGTGAGCTTATGGTTATTTATGAGCCACAAAATCATTATCTTTTTAATTAACACATTTTGTTGAATTTAAAACAACTATCATTTTATAAATAAGAAAACTGCTACCAACTGCACAGTCGCAAGTGATCCAAGTCCACCTGCAGGATGCCAGTCACTGACAGGATTGTTTGGCAAGATTATTCACAAGACAGATGTGGAGATGAGAGGCAGTATCAAGCCTGTGTTCCACATATGAGAGTCTTTATTGGTTGGAGTCAGGAAAGGTAGACGTGGGGTGATCCATACCTGTGCAGTTAGCTAAACTTCAACTAACACCATGACTCACAAGTTAGGACTATTATTCCAAAGCTCTGAGTGTATGTGTATGAGTGTGTGTGTGGTGGGTGTATGAGTGGTGTGTGTGTGTGTGTTTACCATGTTATGCACCTGGTGCTTTTCAGAGGCAAAAGGAGGGTGTCAGATCTGTAACTGGAGTTACAGATGGTTATAGACCACCACATCAGCACTGGGAACTGAACCCATGACCTCTCTGAAAGAACAGTAAGTTCTCTTAACCACTGAGACATCTCTCCAATCCCTCCGACTAATGTGGTTTGGTTTTGTCTTGAGACAGGGTTTCTCGGTGTAGCCCTGGCTGTCCTGAAATTCTCTCAGTAGACCAGGCTAGCCTCAAGCTCACAGAGTTCTTTGTGCTTCTGCCTCTGCAGTGCTGGGACGAAAGGTGCTTGCTGCCACCTCTGTGTATTTATTCATGTATTTATTTGTATTTTTTTGAGGTAAGGTTTTTGCTACATAGTCCAAGCCAACCTCAGTTTCGAAATCCTCCTATCCCAACCTTTGAAGTACAGGAATTACAAACATACCATCTTGCCTGGAGATCCATTTAGATCAGTTTATAAGATAAAGACATGGACGCACTCATTTTAAGACCCACCCATATTAACTGGCCGGGTGTGACTGCACATGCTTATAATAATCTTAGCACTTGGGAGGCTGAGTCAAGATTGCCTAGAGCTCAGGGCCAGCCTGGACTACAATGACACCATTTCTTTTTTTTTTTCTTTCTTTCTTTCTTTCTTTCTTTCTTTCGTTTGTTTGTTTGTTTGTTTTTCAAGACAGGGTTTCTCTGTGTAGCCCTGGCTGTCCTGGAACTCACTCTGTAGACCAGGCTGGCCTGGAACTCAGAAATCCGCCTGTCTCTGCCTCCCAAGTGCTGGGATTAAAGGCATGCGCCACCACTGCCTGGCAGACACCATTTCTAAAAACCAGTAACAAACAACTGCAGTCAACATGGGTTCATCTTTAACTACTATTTGTTTCCAGGATATTTTTTTCTTTGTAAGCAAATCGTATATATATCAAAATGCATGAATCTTCAATGTATGCCAACAAATGGACAAACCTATGTAACCCAAGGATTAGGAAGATATAAAAAGTTGCCATCACCCCCAGAAAGCTCATGACCCTGTCTCCATGCTGAGGCCCCAGTATTCTAATTTTTTTCACACCATACTTATTTTTCAGTGTAGGTTGCACATACATGCCACATAACCCACGTGTGGAGGTCAGAGGACAACTTTCAAGAATCTTCTCTTGGGCCAAGTGGTGGTGGTGCATGCCTTTAATCCCAGTACTTGGGAGGCAGAGGCAGGTGGATTTCTGAGTTTGAGGTCAGCATGGTCTACAGAGTGAGTTCCAGGATAGCCAGGGCTACACACAGAAATCCTGTCTCAAAAAAAAAAAAAAAAAAAAAAAAAAAAAAAAAAAAAAAAAAAAAACAAAAAAAACCAAACCAAACAAAACAAAAAAAATCTTCTCTTGGGCTGGAGAGATGGCTCAGTAGTTAAGAGCACTGACTGCTCTTCCAGAGGTCCTGAGTTCAATTCCCAGCAACCACATGGCAGCTCACAACCATCTGTAATGGGATCTGATGCCCTCTTCTGGTGTGTCTGAAGGCAGCTACAATGTACTCATCCATAAAAATAAATACTCTCGGGAGAGGGTGGGGTGGCAGGCATGGGGAGGGGGGAGGCAAAAGGAGTTTGTTCTTGTTGTTTTTGTTTGTTTTTTGGAGGGGAACCTGGGAAAGGGAAAATTTACATGTAAATGAAGAAAATATCTAATAAAAAAAAAAAAA
>JADRCD010201334.1:0-14048 GCA_019843815.1 Montemys delectorum
GTGTGTGTGTGTGTGTGCATGTGTGTGTTTGTGTGGGGACCAGAAAGCAACCATAGTCTTTCCTCCTCAGTATGTATCCCCCTTTTCCCTGGTCAGGTATACATCTAGGAGGCTAGGAGGCTATGCTCACTGGCCAGTGAAACCCACGGATACATCTGCCCTAGAATTGTGGTGTATGCCTGTATTGTGTGGTCTTTTTAAATAAATTCTGGGGACTGAATTTAGTTCAGTATGTTTGCAAGAAAGTATTTTATAATTAAGATGTCTCATTTCCATCCCTTAAATACATATGGACTCCATTTTAAGAAAAGACACACAGCTTTAGTCAAACTGTCAGTTTGGTTAATTGTAGATTAATTATGGTGACTCATATTAGCATGAAACCCATTCTTCAAAGTCAATGGGAACTCAGATTATGCTTTTATATGAATAAAATACTAATGGGTTAGAAATCTAACTATCATTCAGTTGTTCAGTTACAAACAGCTGAATTAAAGCATCATTATTAGGATTAAGCCCAGTTCTAGCAAACAGAATGAAAACAGTTAAAACATTTCACCTTTTCACAATGATGAAATTCTTTAAAGAATAATTATGTTTTTATATTACCAAATTTTGAAACCAAAAATAATATAGAATGACTTATATTCTGGAACATGTACGAGTATAAAAAACAACCTGTTCATGATAGTATTCAAAATTAGTTTTCCTCCCTTTTGAGTGAGATAAATTGAGTCAGCACACAAAAGCCCTCTGTGTGGAAGCTTGTTACTTTGATTCTTTGTTACATTTTGTCTTCCATGTGGGGAGCTATGATTCATCTAGAGTTTTAAACTGTCATAATAAATGTTTGCTAGCTAACTAAAAGTAACTCTCAATTTAGAATTCTATGGAGAAATAAAAACTACTCCTGTCAAGCTTTTAACTATTATATTCACTAATCACTACAAAATTCTAATAGTGCAGTAATACTAAAAATATGTATTGAAAGTATATTTATTCATAAGGAAAAACTTACTGATATTTTACCATTTAGTAATTTAAATTTGAATAATTAATGAAAAAGAGACCCACGTAGGTCTATGAAAAAAACAAATAAGTACTGTTAAAGCCAACAAAAAATTTAATGTGCCTCTCTCTTTGGAGCTTCATGAATTTGGAATAATTCTTGAAAAAATGAACAAGATTTATAGATTTATTTTTAAATCAATACTAAAATAGATATTAAAAATAACATTCATTCATGAAGCAAATTCCATTTATTTTTTATTTAAAGTCATGTTACTTTTTAAAAAAAATTATGTATGTATGTATGTATGTATGCATGTATGTATTTGCACTCCAGATTTTATTCTCCCAGGTACACTGTCCAACTGTTCCACATCCCATACCTCCTCCCCACCCCTTGTTTCCATGAGGATGTCATTACCCCCTGCCTTCCACCCAACCAAATCTCTTAACTCCCTGGGGCTTCCAGTCTCTTGAGGCTTTGGTGCACCTTCTCTGATTGAACCCAGACCTGACACTCCTCTACTGTATATGTGTTGGGGGCCTCATATCACCTGGTGTATGCTGCCTGGTTGGTGGTCCAGTGTTTGAGCGATCTCAGGGGTCCAGGTTGACACTGCTGGTCCTCCTACAGGGTTGTCTTCCTCCTCAGCTTCTTCTAGCCTCTCCCTAATTCAACCACAGGGATGAGCAGCTTCTGTCCATTGGTTGGGCGCAAATATCTGCATCTGACTCTTCCAACTGCTTGTTGGGTCTTCCAGAAGGCAGTCATGATCAGTCCCTTTTTCGTGAACACTTCATCGCCTCAGTAATAGTGTCAGGTCTCCCCTCCCCCTTTCCCCCTTGAGCTGGATCCCACTTTGGGCCTGCCACTGGACCTTCTTTTCCTCAGGATCCTCTCCATTTCCATCCCTGCAGTTCTTTAAGACAAGAACAATTATGAGTCAGAGTTTTGAATGTGGGATGACAACTGACCCCCTCACTTGATGCCTTGTAGTCCTGCTCGAGGTGGATTTTATAAGTTCCCTATCCCTACTGTTGATCATTTCATCTAAGGTCCCTCCCTTTGAGTCTTGAGAGTCTCTCACCTCCAAGGTCTTTAGTGCATTCTGGAGGGTCCCCTCAACCTCCTACCTCTTGAGGTTGCCTGTTTCCATTCTTTATGCTGCCCTTCAGTCCTTTTCCATCACCCAATACCAGATCAGGTTTCCCACTTCCACCTGTCACCCTGCCCATTCACTTTCCCTCCCAGTTCCTTCCCTCCCTACTCACTTGTGATTGATTACTTCTCCCTCACAAGTGGAACTGAGGCATCCTCACTTGAGCTCTTCAGCTTGTTGACCTTTTTAAGTTCTGTGGAATGTATCTTGGTTATTCTGCTTTTTTTTTTTTTTTTTTTTTAGCTAATATCCACTCATTAGTGGGTATATACCATGCATGACATTTTGGGTATGAGTTACCTCACTCAGGATGATATTTTATAGTTCCATCCATTTGACAACAAAACTCATTAGCCCACTATTGGATGTGGGGTTAGGGAAGATTTTTTTTTCTCAATCTGTAGGTTGCAGATTTGTCTTATTGACTATGTCCTTTGCCTTATAGAAATGTCTGAGTCTCATGCAGTCCCATTTATCAATTCTTGATCTTAGAGCCTGAGCCATTGGAATTCTGTTTAGGAAAATTCCCTCTTCGCCAATGAGTTTAAGGCTCTTTCCCACTTTTTTTTCTATTACATTCAGTGTATCTGGTTTTACATTGAGATCCTTTATCACTTAGACTTGAGCTTTGTGCAAAGTGACAAATATGGGTCTATTTTCATTTTTCTACATACAGACAGACAGTTAGACCAGCACCATTTATTGAAGATGCTTTCTTTATTCCATCACATATGCTTGGCTTTGTCAAATATCAAGTGCCTGTAATTTGTGGCTATTGTGAAGGGAGTCGTTTTCCCTAATTTTTTTTCTCAGCCTGTTTGTCATTTATATAAATGAAGGCTACTGATTCATTTGAATTACCTTTATATCCAGCCACATTGCTGAAGTTTTTCAGCTAGAGAAGTTCTTTGATAGAGATTTTGGGGTTGCTTCTGTATACTATCCTATCATCTGCAGATGGATTTAGCGCAGAATTCTTCCAGACCTTCAAAGAATACCTGATATCAATATTGCTCAAACTATTCTATATAATAGAAACAGAAGTAATACTACCTAATTGATTCTATGAAGCCACAATTACTCTGATACTTAAACCACACAAGGACCCCACCAAAAAAAGAGAACTTCAGACCAATCTCGCTTATGTCTTTTTTTTTTTCCTGGGGCAGGGTTTCTCTGTATAACACTGGCTGTCCTGGAACTCATTCTGTAGCCCAGGCTGGTCTTGAACTCAGATATCTGCCTGCCTCTGCCTCCCCAGTGCTGAGATTAAAGTCGTGCACCACCACTGCTCAGCTCCAATCTTGCTTATGAATATCGATGCAAAAATACTCAATGAAATTCTTACAAGCTGAATCTAAGAACACATCAAAACCATCATTTACTATGATCCAGTAGGCTTCATCCCAGGGACGCAAGGTTTGTTCCACATACAAAAGTCAATTAACATAATCCACTATATAAACAAACCCAAAGGAAAAAATTACATGATCATCTTCTTAGCTGCAGAAACAGCATTTGTCAAAATACAAGGCCCCTTCATGTTAAAAATATTGGAGAGATCAGGAGTTCAAGGCCCATACCTAAGTGTAATAAAATCAATTTATTGAAAACCAACAACCAATATCAAATTAAATGGAGACATACTTGAAGCAATCCCACTAAAATCGAGGACAAGACAAGATATTCTCCCCATATCAATCAATATAATACTCAAAGTGCTAGCTAGAAAAATAAGACACCAAAAAGAGATCAAGGGGATACAAATTTGCAAAGAAGAAAGTCATGCTACTTTCATATCAAGGCAGTTTCCCAATATAGAGTAAAAAACTTTACCAAATATTTCAAATTATAAAAATCAATAAAAGCCTGCATATTCCTTCACTAATTATTTTACTTTTGAGTGACACACCTGGTGAGTTTAAGTTTCCCTATGAATTTTGCAAGTTAGATTCCTTTCATTCTACTTTAAGTTTGATATACTTTAAACATTATCCCTGTTTTAAATAAGGATACCACTGAAAGGCAGAAATGTGTCAGAAAGACATTTGGGTATGAACATGTGTGCTGTACCTCCTGTTCATTGTCTGATTTACAGTGGGATGTACAATGAAACATTAGAGAATTCTGACAAAAACCTCTGAATGCTTATGGAATGCATTCCTTTGCACTCCCCATGCATTGATTTGAGTAACTGTTTGTATATGCTCCTATTATTTAGGAATCTCAGAAACTCTAACTTTGAGTGGTCACTATTTAAGATACTAGTCAGTTCTATTTCTAGAGGTTAGTCAAATTCAGAGAATTATGATATATTCTAGTTATTGCGATCTGTACTAAACAACCACCAATATATATTATATTTCCGTTTTATTGTGACCTTCATTAATTTGGCAGTGTTCTTTCTGTTTCTATTTTATGGAATAGTTTGGGAAGTATTAGCTCTTCTTTGAAAGTCTGATAGAATTCTGTACTAAAATCATCTGGCTCTGTGATTTGGGGGGGAGTGGTGGTTGGGAAAGTTTTAATGCCTGCTTCTATTTCTTTAGTGGTTATTGGGCTTTTAAAATAGTTTACCTAATATGGGTTTAACTTTGGTAAGTGACATCTATCTAGAAAATCATCCATTTCTTTCTTTTTTTCTTTTTTTTTTTTTTTTTTTTTTGTCTTTTGAGACAGGGTTTCTCTGTATAGCTCTGGCTGTCCTGGAACTCACTCTGTTTACCAGGCTGGCCTCAAACTCAGAAATCTGTCTGCCTCTGCCTCCCAAGTGCTGGGATTAAAGGAGTGTGCCACCACAGCCGGGCTCATTCATTTCTTAAGACTTCCTAGTTGTGTGGAATGTGGGCTTTTGTAGTAAGATTTAATGATTCCTTGAATTTTTTCACTGTCTATTGTTATGTCTCCTGCTTCATTTCTGATTTTATTTGAATATGGTCATTCTCTCTTTCTATCAGTTGGCTAAGGGTTTATCTATCTTGTTGATTTTCTCAAACAACCACCACTCAGTTTCCAGGATACTTTGTATTTTCTTTGTTTCTAACTGATTGGTTTCAGCCCTGATTTTGATTACTTCTTACCTCTTTTTGGTGTGCTTTCTTCTTGTTTTTCTAGAGCTTTCAGGTTTACTTTTAAATTGCTGGTAGCAGAATGTGCTAACTGCTTTATAGAGGCACACAATGCCTTTCCTCTTAATGCTGCTTTCATTGTGTATGTAGTACCTTAATTTTCATTGAAGTCTATAAAGTCTTTCATTTCTTTATTTCCCCTCTGATAATAGATCATTGAAAAGAGAGTTGTTCAATTTCCAGGAGTGTATAAGCTTTCTGATGTTTCTTTTTTTTTTTTAATTAGATATTTTCTTTATTTACATGTAAATTTCTCCTTTCCCAGTTTCCCCTCCAAAAACAAACAAACAAACAAACAAACAAAGGAAAACAACAAGAACAAACTCCTGTTGGCTCCCCCCTCCCCATGCCTACCACCCCACCCTCTCCCACTTATTGGCCCTGACATTCCCCTACACTGGGGCACAGAACCTTCACAAGGCCGAGGTCCTCTCCTCCTATTGATGATGGAATTTACAATCCTCTATTATACACATGCTGCCAAAACAATCAGTCCCACCATGTATAGTCCTTGGTTGGTGGTTGAGTCCCTGGGAGCTCTGAGGATACTAGTTAGTTCATATTGTTGTTTGTCCTAAGAGGCTGCAAACCCTTAAGCTCGATAGATCCTTTCTCTAACTCCTTCATTGGGGACCATATACTCAGTTCAATGGATGGCTGTGAGCCTCTACATCTGTATTAGTCAGGTATTGTCATTGTTGTTGAAGTCCAGCATAATCCATGATGGTCTGTTAAGATAGAAAATATTATATCAATTTTCGTATTATCTGTTAAGGCTTGCTTTGTGACCAACTAGTTAATTTTAGAGATAGATTAATCTGATTCATAATGTCTGTAGGCTTCATTATTTCTCTTTAGTTTTGTCTGGATGACCTGCCAGATGGTGAGAGTAGTGTGTTGAAATCTCCCACTATTAATGTGTAGGGTTCGATGTGCAATTTAAGCATTAACAATGTTTTCTTTGCAAATGTGAGTGCCCTTTTGTTTGGGACATAGATGTTCATAATTGCTATATCATGTTGGTAGAGTTTGCCTTTGATGTGTATGAAGTGTCCTTCCCTGACTTTTTTTGATTAGTTTTCATTGAAAATCTGTTTGTTTGTTTGTTTTTTGATATTATAGTGGATACTCCTGCTTGCTTCTAGGTTCTGCAAGCATAACAAAGTATCATTAATTGTGCTTGCCAATGGCATGGGTCTCAAATTGGGCCAGATATTAATTGACTATTCCCTCTGTTTCTACTCCACCCCCCTCCCTGCATTTCTTGTAGACAGGATAAATTTTGGCTCAAAATTTTTGTGGTTGGGTTGTTGTCCCTATTGTTCCACTGGGGTTTTTGCCTGGCTACCTGAGGTGGCTCTTCAGGTTCCATATTCCCAGTGCTGTGAGGAACTGCTAAGGTCATCTCTTCTGATTCTCCCACACCTCTCTTATTTCAGGGCTTTGTCACTTTTTGGAGATGCCCCACCCCCATCAGTTGCAAATATCCATTAATTCTCATGGCCATCTGGCCATCTCTCCTGTCCCTCACAAAACCCAATCCTGAACCCCTCATTTCCCTCCACAACCCACCTCACCCTGAGTTGCCTCCCTCCACTGTTTTATATCCCCTTCTAAGTGAGAGTGAAGCATCCTCAATTGTTCTTTAGTTCTTGTTTAGCTTCTTTGGATTTGTGGAGTGTAGTATGGCTGTCATGTATCTTATATGTAATATCCACTCATAAGTGAGGAAATACCATGTCCTTTGGGACTAGGTTACCTCACTCTGGATGACATATTCAAATTCCATCCATTTCCCTGTAAATTTCATGATGTCTTTGTTTTTAATACCTGAATAGTGTTCCATTGTGTAGATGTGCCACATTTTCTTTATCTATTCTTCAGTTGAGGGTCTCTAGGTTGTATCTGGTTTCTGGCTATTACTAATAGGGCTGATGTGAACATAGTGGAAAAGGTATCTTTGTGCCATCTTGGAACATACCTTGAGTATATGCCCAGGAGTGGTATAGCTGGGTCTTGAGGTACAACTATTCCCAGCTGGGCAGCACTCTGGATCCAGAGCAGCCAAGATAAAATGTAGGAATTAGTAAGTAATAACTCAGGATTTGGATTAGTCACATAGAGGTTAGAAAGTGGCCAACCACTGAGCTGATTAAAGCATATAAAAATATAAAGGCTGCGTGTGTCTTTCCCAGATCATTGGGATGGGTAGCAAGGAATGTACCACCATTTATTTAAATATTTAACACTACAATTCTAATGCTTCTTTTGAGAATTTTCCATAGATTACTTTTGGAATGGAGATATTTTTTGGATTATTTTATTTATTTATATTACAAATGTTGTCCCCCTTCTCAGTTTCCTCTAAGCAAAACCCCCATCCCATTCCCCCTCCCCTTTGCCTCTATGAGGGTGCTTTTCCACCCCTATCCACTCCAGCCTCACTGCTCTAGCATTCCCCTACATTGGAGTATCAAGCTTCCACAGGTCCAAGGGCCTCTATTCTCACTGATGCTAGACAAGGCCATTCTCAGCTACGTATGTAGCTGGAGCTGTGGGTACCTCCATGTGCACTCTTTGGTTGGTGGTTTAGTCCCTGTGATCTCTGGGGAGTCTGGTTAGTTGGGAAATTGCAACCCCATAGAAAGAACAATATTTAGTTTAATTTTTGTTCTGTTTTTTCTTCTTTCTTCTTCTTTTCCTATTTTTTGTTATTGTTTGTGTGTTTGCTTTTAATTTTATGTATTCTGGATACAAATCCTCTCTGAGAGGAAGAGCTTACAAAGATTTTTCTCTCATTTTGAGGTTAGCTGCTCTTTGCTTATCATTGTTTTTTGCTTTTGTTTTTTGCTTTTTTTTGTTTTGTTTTGTTTTGTTTTCTACTCTGATCTTAATTTTGTGAGATCTCATTTTGTGTACAACCAGTGTCAAAGACAAAGTACTTACATCTACCTGAAATGTGAAATGAGTTCCTTTTTTTTCTCTAGCACATTCAGACTATCCTGTCTTATGTTTTGGTTTTGAGTCATTAGAAGTTCAGTTTCTGTGTTCAGTGAGTCAAGAAGATAAAGCTTTATTTTTCTCCATGAGGAAATCCAATATTTCTAGTATTGTATTGAAAACAGTGACCACCGCACTATTAGCATATTTGTTAAAAATAAGGTAACTTAAGGTAAATGTTGCATGGTACTATATCTGAGTGAGCGATTATATTACATTATGCTTCTCTGTATTTGCCAGTTACATTCTGTTTTGATAATTATGGCCCTGTAGTATAATTTAAGATTAGATAAAGTGATCTCTTTCATGGTGTTCAGCATGGTGAATTCAATATCACTTCCGCTATCCTTGGATTTATTGGCCTCAATGTAAACAATTATATCTTATTTTTCTGTATCTCTGAATAATTGTATTGGAATTTTGATTGGGTTGTATTGAATGTTATATTTATTTTAAAGTAACTCTATTGTTTTTATACATTATTTTGTAATCTCTGTTTCTTTGTTTCTGGGATCCGTTGCTATGAAGAGACACCATGACTATGATAGCTCTTAGATAATAAAATGCTTAATTGGGGCTGATTTATGGTTTCAAAGTTTTAGATTTAGTCCATTATCATCATGGTGGGAAGTGTTGCTGTGTGCAGTCAGACATGGTGCTAGAGGATCCCAGAGTTCTACATCTTTATCTGCTGGCAACAAGAGACTGAGTGCACATTGTGTATCTCTTGAGACCTCAAAGCTCACCCTCACAGTGATATACTTTCTCCAGCAAAGCCACACCTACTCCAACAAGACCACACTTCCTAATATTGCCAGTCCCTATGGCCTAGGCATTCAGACACAGGAGTTTAGTGGGTATGCCTATTCAAACCACCACACACTGCTTCCCCTCATCCTGCCTCCTCCCATTTTTCAGCACCACCCCCTCCATCCACTTCCATCCCTTCTCTGTCTCTTGTAAGCAAGCAAACGAGCATCTAAGAGCCAGTGATAAAATAAAATAAATTGTAATAAGATAAAACAACACCAATCAGATTAAGAAAAACAAACAGAAAAAAAATGGACCAAAGAAAAGGCACAAGAAACATAATAGTAGACAGAGAAACATAAACATTTCTGTGTTTGCTTTTACAGGAATACTATGGAAACACAAAAATGAAAGCCAAAAAATATACACAAAGAAACTGCTGTCAGGTTAAAAAAAATGCCCTGATACCCTGACAGAATATTATGAGATAAAGAACCTCCAAATATACCACTGAGTTTTTTTCTGTTCACTATCTACTACTGGACACAGTACCAACCTTAAGAGTCATTTGTTTCCCCATGGCCACGCCCTTATATAAAGTTGATATTTTCATTTGCAATCAGGTGTTAATTGGATACTCCCCAGGTTTGTGCTACAATTGCACCAGTAAATCTTGCAGGTTGGACACCCTCACCTTTTCTTCTTTGACCTGCTCATCACCATTTTTGTCTTTCCCCTTTGAAACTGCTCATCATTAGGAACTGCCTACCTTGATGTCCCATGGGCTGTCTGTCATTCAACATGGCTTTCTTTGTATCTGATATGTACCTAATATTGAGTTTGGTGGACTGCTCTCTACCAATACTAGTAAATGTAGAATACTACACTTAGTTAAATGACAATACCCCACAGCATGACTATAAAGTGGACAATCCAGTATGTTAAAAGCTATATGGATTTTCACACTTTGCTTGGAAATATCTTCTGTCCTTTGTGTCTTGTAAAGATTTTTCCATATGCTGTGTCATTCAAATCTACATTTCATCATGATGAGGTTTTCCTCTTGTAAGTGTATAAAGATTACAAGCAACATTGTTGAGAATGTCTCCTACATCTCCCTAGTATACATGGGGTTTTGGAGTAACAGATTTTCCATATGTTCAGTTTTTACAAGCAGTGCTCTAGTCATCTGAGAGTTTCAGCCACTCCCCAGGCTATTAAAATGTTAATATTGACAGATGGCTTTCCAACAAATTTTGCTTTAATTTAATGTATATAAATGTTTTAAATGGAATTTCCTACTAACCAGTTCTGAAAAATTTCCTAAGTATTAATCAATTATAACTTTACAGAATTTAATGTTCAAAATTCATATACATTTTGTATGTAGAATCAATAGACCTCTGTGCTTTCTCCTTGTGTGCATAAGGCAGTCAAAAGATTAAATTATAGCATTAATTTACTGCACATATATTCATTCTCCCTCTTTATGTTTTATAATAATTCAACTTTCTTAGTTTATTTCAAGGTAGACTTTTTCTTTTCTCCTTTTGAGAATGAGACTGAACCTTGAATGACAAACAGATCAAAAATATTTTACTGTGGTGGTACTATACCTATACACAAACATTTTTCAATCCAGTTCGCCCAGTAAGTTTTATCAATAACCTACCTAAAGTGACTGCGTTTTTCCAAGTTATATCTAACTCCATCCCCAGCTTCAGACTCCTTCCCTTAGCACCTGCTAGCTAATTACTTCCCCCCCAGAGCAGAATATACCCATTTGATGAGACCTGCAGTCTCATGCCAATAGATATGCTAATGCTGAAGGGGAAATTTCATGATATCTCATGCCAGAGGGCTATTGTTCGACAACACAACATAGAATAAATTATTTCAATCGAAGAAAGCTTTTGAAACCTTTGTTAACAGAATTTGTGAAAGTTTTGCCACTTGTCCTGTGCCTATATGGTGTTTCCCTACCCCTCACCTTTGCTTTATAATACCCCACTCCTCTTGGTCTTTTGGGGCTTCTCTCAATTGCATAAAGGACTCTTAACCTGGCATTTATTGAGTACAATTATATTTTAAGTAGAGTAAGGTTCTATTTCCTCATAGGATAGGAGCAAATGGTGAGTTATGGAAAATAGGAATACTTATATACTTCTGATTGAAATGTAAATTTATCTAGTCACTATGGAAATCAGAATGGAGATTCCTCAGTGAAGCAAAAATAGAGATACCATATGCCCCTGTTATGCTGCTTCTGGGCATGTGCCTTAAAAACTCATATTAGCATACCCTAGAGATACCTGCATATCCATATGAATCGTAGAAATATTCACAGCAGTCATGTAATGTAGTCAGATGATGTCGACTAACAGATGGATGAATAAAAAGGTGTAACATTACACTTGGATACAGCACACAAAGTGCAACTATGTTGGAAGCCTCCAACCTGCTGGCTACCATTCATAATGGCAGAAGGTTTTATGTACACTGATGGGTAAAACAAAAACCTCAGAAATCAGCGCCTTGTTTAGCCTTCATCAGAAAACTTTCATCTTGTAGTTAGGAACTAACTCAGAGATGCACACCTGGACTATGTGCAGGGATTGTGAGAATTTTGGAACACTCAGTTCTATATGATATGTCTTCATCAAATCCCTCTACTCCATGGCTCAGGGAACTCCAGGGCTGGGAAAGGGCATTAGGCAAGATTATAAGACCAGAGGAAATTCTTCTGTCAGACTGTATCTTTTAGAAGTAACTACCTTAAGAAGATCTGAACAATGATAATGCCAATAGATATGCTAATGCTGAAGGGGAAATTTCATGGTATTTCATGCCTAGCCAAAGAACTGCAGGCATCTAATGATTGCTGAAAGAATTAGATGCTCTCACGGCTGAGCCCTCTAAGTGGTCAATAATGAAATTATATACACACAAATAACCAAAATGGACTCAGTTTTTATTTAACTATTCATATAACACCTTGAAGATATACGTACACACAGAAAGAAGTCATTACTTTGCTGAAAAGAAATGGACAGTCAGGTGAGGGATTGGAGATAGGAGATATAAGAATGGTAGGAGGAAAAATGATAAGGTGAATGGTGTAATTATATTTTAATTATAAAGTACGATTAAAGGTACAGTAATTGGTAAGGTGATAAAAAATCAAAAGGAAGATTACTGCTTTGCATTGAAAAGTTAGAAAGGTACCATCAAGGCAAATCCCTACCCACTTAAAACACTACTTTGTGATAGGAGAAAGCTGAAAGAGATTTCAGCTTCTAGAAAGAAAGGACCAGTGATTGCTTATAGAAGTCGTAAGGTCCTAACGTTGATTGATACGCTGTTTTCTTAAAGGTAGATTGCACAAGCAGGCTGAGGAAACAATCAGAAGTCAGTCTTCAGTTTAAAGTGACCTCATGATGTATTATTAACTCTTGTGGTGAGGTCACAAAAAAGTTAAGCATACATTCATAGTGTCGCACTCCTACAGTTAAGACCCCGCAATGTGGGTTATGGCAGACCTGTGACACATGTTGCAAGATAGATGCAGACACAAAGTAGAAATAGTTCAGGAAAATGTATGTTGTTAGCAGAAAAGCGACCACACGATGTATGGTAAATCTTGGGAATTGAAGCCCTAGATAGTGCGCCTTAAGTCAGAAGATTTAATGCTTCTCAGAATCAGTCTTATTTCTTTTTTTATTAGATATTTTCTTTATTTACAATATCTCCTTTCCCAGGTTCCCCTCAAAAAAAGAAAAACAGAAAAAGAAAAAAGAAAAAGAAAAAGAAAATTTAAAAAAGCAAAAACTAAAACAAATCCCTGTTCCCTCCTCCCCCTGGTCACAATCCCACCCCCTCCTGCTTTCTGGCCCTGGCATTCCCCTACACTGGGGCATAGAATCTTCACAGGGCCATGGTCTTCTCCTCTCATTGATGACCGACTTTGCCACCCTCTGCTATACATATGCTGCTGGACTCATGAGTCCCACCATGTGTACTCTTTGTTTGGAGTTTTAGTCCCTGGCAGCTCTGAGGGTACTAGTTAGTTCATATTGTTGTTCATCCTAAGAGGCTGCAAGCCCTTTAGCTCCTTGGGTCATTTCTCTAGCTCCTTCATTGGGACCCTGTACTCAGTAGTCTTATTTCAATCCGATGATTTTCTCCATGACCCCTTTCCTCATTTAGAGTGGATTGCATGCTTTCCGTCATTGTACTGCTGAGTTTTGCAGTTTTTGCTCTTTTGCTTTGTTTTTTAACAAGGATTGGTCTTAAGAGATGGCCTCGTGTGTTGGAAACATTAGAGTTTTGAACATTTATATACTACTAAAGACAATACTTGAAGAGACTATAAAGACTTGAAGTTAGATTTTATGCATTCTATGTGAGTTCTAGGAGTAGAGTATGGTAGTTTCTTTTAAAGATGTCTTCTACAGGATACCAAACTTGAGTCCCCTTTTGGGTACTACTGTCTCAGGAGAAAGGCTCTGGAAACTTTAGAAGACTCATCTTTGCTAGAGGAAGCGTTTCACTAAGGGCTGGACTTGTGCTTCCTTCTTTTCTGTTTCCTGTGTGCAAACAACATATGACCAATTAGATTCTTCCTTATAACAACATGCATGTTTTTCTTGTCATGATAGACTCTATAACTTTGAATCCAAATGATTAAATAAATCATTTATCCCTTAATTTTATTTGGGTCATGTTCGCTTATCAAATCAATTGAAAGGTAACTAATACAATGTTGGAGTTCTCTGCTTTATGTAGGGCATCTGGAACATCCACTTGAAACCCAGTAAACATTACACAAAGGAGAGTAAAAGTTATAAGAGATGGAGGATAGGAGAAGTTCCAACAGTACTGTCTTATGGATATGAGAATATGATGTAATCAGTGTCGTGTATAACACAGCAGATACGACTATCTTAGAATGCCTGTACACATGCATATACAAAACACACACACACACACACACACACACACA
>JADRCD010201334.1:14148-26927 GCA_019843815.1 Montemys delectorum
CTCACACACACACACACACACACACACATACACACACACACACACACACACACACACACACACAGAGAGAGAGAGAGAGAGAGAGAGAGAGAGAGAGAGAGAGAGAGAGAGAGAGAGAGAGAGAGAGAGAGAGAGAGAGAGAGAGAGACTGAGAAAGGCAGGGAGAGAGAGATACTGATAGAGAATTTAGAAGGAAAGGAAGATCTATATGAGGAAAGTCAATATGTTTATATTATATCATATTATTATATATTTTATGATATTTTTATTTTTTTAAAAATATCAGGTAATTAAAAGAGAAAAAGAGGGACAATATAATATGGAGTTCCTCTGGTCCTAACTTACGCATCTATAATTTATTGTACTAAAATTACATAGTAGCATAAACATGAATCATAAAGGTTTCTCTTAAGAATGTCTGTATACAAATATACACAATCTAAACAGATACTTCTGTTCTTTTTCTTTTGTTTCTTGATCTCATGTAACACAACCTATATTAGCTATCACTGACTGTTAGAAATCTATACACTCATATATAAGTTATAGGATACTAAAAGCCTAAACTTTCCTCAAGAAACTTTGTTATTTATTCTGGAAAAAGAGGTTGTTTGTAGTTGTCTAAGGGAAAGTTTTGTTATGTTAGACGTATTATGACATTGTTACTTTTACTTCGAAATAAAGCATGACAAAGAGATGTGATTGGGTATCAAATTGTCAAGGGATGGACTTGTGATGAATAATTTTGTTGTCAACTGGACCTGGTATGAAATCATATACAAGCCGAGCTTTTGGCTATACCTTGGAGGGGGTGTGGTTCTTAAAGCAGGAATATTCATGCTACCTGTGGGCTATAGGTTCTGGTAGCAGCCAGGAAAAGAGAAAAGGAAACCAGGAGGCTTCTATTTTACCTCCTTTCTCTCTCTCTCTCTCTCTCTCTCTCTCTCTTTCTTTCTTTCTTTCTTCCCAGAAAGTTTCCTACTATATTGCTTATATTCCTGAATTAACACTCCTCACTAGCTTCTGGATGATGATGCTTAGGGTTTAATGTAGATTGAAGACCAGAATATATACATGAAGGCTTTAGGCCTTTTACAATAGATTCTGACTGCCAAGGGACCAATCCTCATGGAGTGAGCTGCTACTAATTTCTCATTTTCTTTTGTATAGACAGCCATTATTGGATTACCCAGACATTATCATGTAGGTGAATCTAATAAATCTCCTTTTAATATACATTTATTGAAGATATATTCTATATAATTTTCATTTTAAGAACCCTGTCATATACTTTGGGAATAAAAAATAAATAAAACAATTAACTCCTCATTGACTGAACAGCATTCTTCTAATGATTTTGTCACAGGCATCATCAACAATGACTGTGCAACTAGGCTGAGAATCTCAAGAAGAATTTCTTAAGAAAATTCAGGTGACAGTTTTAGGCCCTGTCATACTGTTTCATTTTAGAGAAATGTAGTAACTTTTTGTAGAAATTAAGAGTTGAGAGCCAATGCTCATCATTAAATTACGATACTTATTATTTCTTTATGAGTGCCATTGTACCTTAAAAACTTCCTGTTTACTGAAGTAGAACATGGCACACTTCATTTGCAATGTACATCAAAGTTCAGTACAGCACTTCCATTCTACTAAAGGCATACAGCGAGTTTTGGGTATGTTCATATGATGCTGTTATTAAGAGAAATAAGAAAATAAACAACATATTTCGATGTTCATTTTCATTCATATAAACTGTGAGTTTTTGTTTTTTTTTGTTTTATTTTTGCTTATTCTTGCATCTTTTGCAGTAACAGGGCTCAAGCCTTTAATGTGCTTTACATAAATTCATAGTTATGCAAACATTACCCTGCACCCATTTTAACAGGCCATTTGCACTTTTTTTTTTAATTAGGTATTTTCTTTATTTACATGTACATTTTCCCTTTCCCATTTTCCCCTTCAAAACAAACAAACAAACAAACAAAAACAGGAACAAACCCCTTTTGCCTCCTCCCTCCCAATGCCTGTCACCCCACCCTCTCCCACTTATTGGCCCTGGCATTCCCCTACACTGGGGCACAAAACCTTCACAAGGCCAAGGTCCTTTACTCCTATTGATGATCGAATTTGCAATCCTCTACTATATACCTGCTTCCAGTACATTCAATCATTTGCACTTTTAAAATTCTAAGAATATTAGACTAAAACAATAAGAACAAATTGTGGGGGGCGTGGGGGAGGTTGCTATTTAGATGGTCACGAAGTTCTTCCTTTGAAGGTCACACTATTAATGGAACTTGAAGATAGCCTGCATGTTTAATGAGAACAATTAACCAGTCAATTTGCTGTGCTCATGCATCCGACCTTCTGTGGATGAAGTTATCACCCAAGTAACACATTTATTAGCTTTTGATTTTTTTTATAATACTGACTTTAGAGTGACACTAAGTCAAACACCGTGGCCTAATGATGCTATTAAAACTCAAGCCACTGCTCATAAACCAGTTTAAGTCCTTTGCCCTTTTAAGACAATTTCTGGAGATAAAGCCATTGGAGGTAGAGTACTGTAAAGGTGTCTCCAGGCTCTTCTCAGTAGGTAAGCATAATTCAGAAAAATTCATTGTTACCAATTCATCCAATGCTAGTTAGCCATTTGGATGCTCATAAAGATTAGGCAGGTTAGATTTGTCTTCATTGACTACATATTTGGACCTATGACTTTCTTTGAGATCAAAGAGCTGCTTTGTGGCTCTTCCAATACTGTAGTCTCTCAAGAAAGCATATTGCTATTAGAAAGTTCAAATGAAAATAATTAAATTAAAATTCTCATGTCAAGTCCCTCAAGAATATTACAAATACTTCTTAGAGCAAATAACTATGTATTTTTTGTGAAAAGAACAAAAATGTATAAAAAATACTGAGGTTTTTCTAATGTCTTCACATACCAGAGCCTTTAGATATGCTTTAATTCATATCACACACACACACACACACACACACACACACACACAAATTTCTGCAGTTTCCAAATACAATTCAGATATAACTAACATCATAAATTTCTTACCTGCAAAATTTTTTATTGTTTTACAGTTTTCATTGGGATCATAAAGTGTCTCAAACATATAAGATGAGGTCTTTTTTAAGAGACATCAGAAAAACTTCACACATCATTCCTGTTCAAATATCTGACAAAGTCATAAAGAAGATTAAACTTATAGGGGGTCTTGTTTCAACCTGTGTGGTGTATAGATTATTTTTATCTTTCTACAATGTAATTACAGTCAGGTATGTTGGCATACAACTATAATTTCAGCATCAAAGAAGCAGAAAAAAAAGAAATCATGAACTCTGAACAAACATGAGCTACACAGTAAGATTCTGTCTCAAAAAAGCAGGCATATCTTATATGCAGATGTTATTTTAGCTCACAGAATTAGTATCTGAGTGAGATTCATAAACATTGTTTCTTCTCTAGGAGCCTGGGAAGCACCTTTCAGTACTATGACAGCTAAATGAAGCCTGGAAGATATGCTCTACCTATATTTATCAGTCCTATAAAATATAATAATAATTTAAAAAAAGAATTAAGGTGCTCTGCATGACATGGAACCCATTCCTATTATTATTAATGAGACAAAAAAGCTGAAACAGGTCACAGGTGCTAGGTATAAAAAAATTACTACTATTCTACTAAACAAACATAATGTCTAATAACATATTTGCACATTCATGTAGCAGTACATCATTAAACCCTTATAAGAAGAGCTTCCTCTTGCAGGATATGGTAATTGCCAAAGAGATGCCCACCTGTACAATGTGCAAGTCACCGTGAAGGACTTGTTTGCTCAGCTTTAAAGAGGATGTTTATCAAAGTCCTTACCTTAAGGCTCAGGAATCTATGCCAAACAGGAAGACTGTAAAAGGTAAAACAATAGAGAACATAGGAAAACTGTTGTTTAGATACAACAAGGCTGACACTAGGCATAACAGTTGCACCCCAGGCAGTCCTCATGTTCACAGATAATTGGCCAACACAAACTGAGCTCCATTTTTACTTATTGTGCATGTGACTCTTCTGGTTTATTTTTTGTTTATTTTTTAAGTGGCAAAAGGCATGAAATACGGACATTAGGAAGTTGGAGGTGTTAGACAGGAAATAATATGATCAAAATATATTGTATGAAATTCTTAATAAATAAAAATGCAAAACAACCAAAACTAAACAAATATTAATAAATCAGAACAGATTTTTTATTATTTTAATTTTAGTAGACTATATACATACTATTTTAGAAAATATTTTAATACTTCTGATGTACTTTTAATTTTGACACTTTAATATTTTCCAATTCATTTTTCTTTTTAAATATTTTTATGAAGAAATTCACAATAAATCACAAATTTGAATCAAAAGATAGAAGATTTTTTTCGTAAACAGACTGGTTTAAAGACAAATATTTATCTTAAATTCAGAGTAACAACTGGGTAATACATTGAAGAAACCATGTCCATCATTTTGAGATGAAGTACAGAGATATAGGGAAGTAATTGTGAATAAGGATAGGGAAAGATTTTCATATCATAAATACACTTAAAGTTTAAAAAAATCATTTTAAAAGTGACATTTTTTAAAGCAATTTCAGTAAGACATTTCTAGCTCAATACAGCATGACAATTGTGTTCAATCTCATTGTACCTGAGTAAGAATCGTTAGATATGATAGAATGTCTATTTTAAATCTTGGTAGACATATCCAATGGAGTTCTATTCAACACACACAGGAACTTTTTTTCTGAAATTTATGAGTGACTAATTTTTGTGTTCTGAAAATATTGTTACTTAAATTACAATATGTTTCTCTTAGTGATGAAATAAACTATTTTCTGATAGATTCATCCATTAATTACTCACACCAGCATCACATTTCATGTTTGTGTGCATATTCAACAAGTTTTTAAGTTAGGCTTTCATCTAGGATTTAACAGATTATGAAGAGGATGCCAATTATAATTTTGAAAATTGTTTAAATGACATAAATATTTATTTTAAACATTACAATTATGCGAAATCAGAAACATGAATATTCTCCCTGCCTAAATACTTAGAGTTGGTTTTAATGTCATATAACAGGAAGAACTGAGTTCTATGACATAGATTTTAAAATATCTAAGCCAGCAAGGATACTTTCTTTGTATCCTTGCTGTATGGCATGTAAGGAATGGCTTATAATCAAGCACATGTGCTGTATTTCCATAGACTTGTGTTTGCTGCACAGGATCCTCTTTTATTTACCATCCACTTGTGGCTCCTGTGCCAAGAGAACAATCTCAACTTCCAGCCTCCCCATGCTCCTGAGTGTACCTGAGACTGAAGAACTCATGCAGGCAAACGCAATTAAACATATGATTAAATAAGTAAATCATTTGATAGCTAATACTACATTTTTACTTTTGGCCTCTGTTTAATGTTTTAAGCTAAATATGCTCAATTGTTTTTTCTTTTGCTCCTGAATGTTCATATTAATTTACAATGTTAAGGCATGCTTTACTGTGACAAATGACATTCAAGATTAGGAGTACAACACAAGTACAAGCACACACATGGTTTTTACAGTTAATAATAGCTTCTAAATTTGCACTTTATTTTAATGAAAGCTTTATCACATACAGTTCTTTTACATTTTTTTGTTATTATAGACATTTTAAGACACACTGATTGTCTTAGCATAGCAGAACATTCACATCCCAGGGAATATTTTGTTCAGTGAGAAATTACAGTTAGCACAGTGACCACATTGAATTATTAGTAGTGATATCATAGTTGTGATACCACTCAGTGATAGAGGGACTAGGAAGTTCTCCATCATGACGTGGTACTTGATACTATCCATCGACTAGGTTATGATTTATGTGGACATCTCAACTAATATGGGATTCTTGCTGACAGTCTCAATATTCTTCTATTAGCATGAATATGAGGAACACAAGATTAGTGTATATATTTGTATTGATGGGAGTTAGAGATGAGAATTAAATTCAAAGACATATGGTATTGTTACTTTATGAACTCAAATAGTACCAGTATTTATGTTGACAGTAATTATTTTCTAAAACATTTCAAATCCAGGGCTTCAAGTAATTCTCCCTTAATTTATGGCCTACTCTTCTACATTTTTCTTACTCTGAAGTCCTGATCATTTCCATACAAATCATCTCTTGCCAGTAATAGAAAGTGCCAAGTGATTCCTATTTAGCAGAGCGGTGCTATATATGAAATTGGCTTAATTCCTATTCATTTTTCAAGGTCTGTTGCAAATATTATTGCTTTTCAACAGCTTTTCCAAAAGCCACTATTACCTGACAAAAGGCATTATTAGTGAAATCTTTATGTACTAGACACATGATGAAATATTCACACCTCTAAAGAGTATAAAATGAGGTCTTACATATCTCATGTACAATTTTTTGAATTGGTATGTGGAAAGTTTCCTCTGAGTGTATAAAGGAAGTGTGTATCATACCATGTGCTTTCAGTTATACACAGGCAAGATTTGCAAGCAGTTTATTATCAAATTAGTCTTGGGCATTAGCACCTCTTAGACAACTTTGAAAACATAACCCCAATTTCAAAAGGTTAAAAGACTATGAATAAACATGAAGATAATGAAAATATTTTGTTATAACTTAAAGTAAAAACATAGAAAAGACATTATTCCACAATAGGAAGTAAACAGGGAAAAAATGAAAAATTGTTATATTTGAACCGAAAACTTTGTAGACAACATAGGTACAAAAATACCACTGTATCAGGTTTTTCTATAGAAAGACAATCAGTGTCATAATTTCATAGAAATTTGTTTTGCTAAAGTAAAAATAAAAATGTGATAATTTTATTTTTATTCAGCCATTTTAAACAAGGAAGATGTAAAATTAATTAAATGTACATAAATGCCTCATTGGAATAAAATTCTATAGTTTTATAGTTAATGTTTAGTTTGCTACAATTTCATTTTGATCACTTATTAATTTTAATGAGTCTTTATTAATTAATGTCATCAGAACAAGAGTGAATTTGCTCAAGGATCACTTTCCATAGGAGGTTATCCAACACTATTCAGATATTCTTTCACTATTCAAAAGATTCATCCCAATGAGTATCCTTAGCTGTATTTTCAGTCCTGAAATTTGTCCACTTACTTCCAAAATAATGTCATTGGCTGAATCTGTCAAAGAAAGTTTTGGTTAATATACAAAAGTGAGTCATACCATTTAAAAAGATTGGTTATATGTGACATATCCCTCAATATAGCTAGCTTTGTATAATCCATGTTTTAATTCTGTGAGTACATGAACATATATATTGAAAAATATAGACATATTAAACACATTCTTTTTTATTGGACATTATATTTATTTACATTTCAAATGTTATCCCCTTTCCTAGTTTCCCTCCAGAACTCCGCATTCCCATCCCTGTCCCCCTGCTTCTATGAGGGTGTTCCCCCACCCACCCACCCATTCCTGCTTCCAGGCCTTCACAGGACCAATGGCCTCTCCTCCTGTTGATGTCCTACAAAGCCATCCTCTGCTACATATGTGGGGAGAACCATGGGCCACTCCATATATACACACTGGTTGGTGGTTTAGTCCCTGAGATCTCTGGAGAGTCTGGTGGTTGATATTCTTGTTCTTCCTATGGGTTACAAGCCCCTTCAGCTCCTTCAGTCTTTTCTCTAACTTCTCCATTGGGGACCCAGTGATCAGTCCAATGGTTGGGTGTGAACATCCACCTTTGAATTTATCAGGCTCTGGAAGAGCCTCTCAGGAGATAGCTGAATCTGGCTCCCACCAGCAAGCACTTCTTGGCATCCGCAATAGTATCTGATTTTGGTGACTATATGAGATGAATCCAGAGTTTGGGCAGCCTCTGGATGGCCTTTCCTTCAGTATATATGCCACACTTTGTCTCAGTATTTCTTCCTGTGAGTATTTTATTATCCCCTTCTAAGTAGAACTAAAGCATCCACATTTTGGTCTTCCTCTTCTTGAGCTTCATGTGGTCTGTGAATTGTATCTTGGGTATTCTAAGCTTTTAAGCTAATATCCACTTATCAGTGAGTGCAAACCATGTGTGTGCTGTTATGGAAAATTAATGTATAATTCTTTGTCTCTTCATTGCTTTATTTATTTTAAGAGAGTGTCTTCTTATGTGTTCCCAATTGGATTTGAATTTAATGTATAGACCAGGCAGGCAATGGATTTACAATAATTATCCTGACCTTTGCTTTGTTTTGTTTTGTTTTTTAAATAATATGCTACCTTGTTTATCATGCTTCAGATCTTGGTGAACCTGGTTGAAAATTACTAATAAAAGCCCTTTTGATTTGTTTAGTAACTAAACAAAAGTATCGATAATTCTTTCCTGAGAGCTTCAATGGTGTGGGATAAAATTCTCTACTACAAATTTTTTGGATTAGGGCAACTTTAATAATATGCCTTAGGTTGAGCTAAGTTCAAGTACTTTATACAGGAAACTCTTTACCTCAGAGACTGATAATCTGCCTGAAATACTCAGTTGAGTCCAGATAACTATGTTAATCTGCTCTTTCGGAACTAGAAGGTTACCCTTGAGCAATTTCCCCTTAATGCTATATTATGTTATATAAGACTTGAATCAGAGACATCTGCCTCTTCATTTTTCAGTTAGTGAATGGAATATTAGACTTAGCAACAAAATGTGATGCTCAAAGTACCTCTCTTACAAAGTCCTAATGTCAGTTTTCTATTTAATGATTTATAAAATCATTCCATATTATGTATGATTATGTTGTTGTATGTACATATATTCAATATTATATTGTATAATTAATATTATATTGTATTAATTATAACACACATTCAGATACATATGATATTTAACAAAAACCTGATATTCTCATTTTTATTTGTATGCTTTATGGGTGGATGTATATGTGGGTGTTCTCATCTATGTTATTATTTGAGTTATTGTGTGCACATGCATGTGGACTTCTTTTATATTGAGAATGGTTCACTTCTCTGGACTCAAACCTCACCAATTCAATTAGTATAACCAGGGAAGTTGTTTTAGCCTGACTTTAAATGCTCACTTTGTATATGTATGTGTACATACATATATATATGTATATACACACACACACACACACACACACACACACACACGCTCCAATACAATGTTCACTATTCTGGATTTCTACATTAGTACTTTACCTACTAAACTATCTGATTAACATATAACTTCCTTCTTTTTGGTTCTTAAATTTAGTAGAAAATAATCAAGAAAAATAAAAGCTGAACTATCAAGTGAGAGAAATGTAAGAAAATGATTTTTAAAGCTGTTCTTAATCGCTTCTCAGCCTTTTTGCTAAGATCAAGTGTAAAGCTACCCTTAGTACTTTACAATGTATGAGACAGAATGGAAATGCTTGCCAAGACAAGGCCTTAGTTTGGGGTAAAGCATTTATAATGCTCTAGAACATTAAAAAGTCAGCCAATTTTCAGGCTAAGTGCAAAGTCTAAAATGACCTAAACCCATCAAGTGTTTAAGAAAAAGCATATATCCAATGGAAAAGATAAATAGTAATGTTAGGATGATAAATAAAGCCACTTAACAATGTGTCTAGAGTGTTCCAGTGGATACTAGCCATGTGAAATGTGAAGAATTTTTTTGTTTTGTTTTTGTTTTTCAGACAGCAATGTATCTTCTACTCATTACATATTTCCTCTGTTTGCTTTCTTTCTCTCTTCTTCCCCCAAATCTTCCTTGTAGAGAGCCACACTAAGCCGGCAGCCTCCACTACAAGATGGCGCCGGCATCCGGTTTCTTCTTCCCTTAGCACATAGTCTGCGAATGTGCCTAGGGCCAGAGCGCGCTAAGTCTCAGCCCATCTGCACATGTGCTAGGGCCAAAACGCGCCAAGTCACAGCCTATCCCGAGGCGTCTCATGAGATAATGAGCAAACAGCCAATCAGAGATAAACACGCCGCTCCAGGGTGTATATAAATGGTGCTTTGTCCGAGATTCGCTCTCTCCTCGCCACATGGTAATAAAGGTTTGCTGCAGAAGGATCCTGTGTGTGTGTCCGTGTATTCCTGCTGGCGGGAAGATATCGCGGACCACACGTGGTGCCAGAAACCCGGGAATTCACCATCACTGGCATCACCGAGGAGACCCCCGTTTTTCGGGGAGGGTCCAGAACTGCAGGACAAAGGTAAGCTCTGAGAGGCATGTTTGGTCTTGATCTATCTCATCTCTCCCCACAATTAGCTGGTGCTGTGGAGGCTCTCATTGTTGTTGTGGCAGCGCTCATTCGCTTCCTTTTGGTTTCGTTTTGTTTACACCGGTTCTCTTGTTAAATTCTGCCACTGCTGGGCACGGTTAGTCGGACGTAGATAGGCCTCGGTGCCCCTCCGAGTGTCAGGTTTCTCTCGTAGATAAGAGAGCAGCATGGGAGCTTCACATTCGGTGATCACGGCGCTTCAGTCGCTTTTGCGACAGCATGAATTAAAGGTCTCTACAAAAACGCTAGAGGAGTTCCTTAAGGAGGTTGATCGCGTGGCGCCTTGGTATATATGCTCGGGGTCGCTAACGCTCGCCTCCTGGGACAAATTGGAGGTCGATTTAATTAGGGAACAGCAAAATGGGAAATTGAAGCCTGGGACTCGGCCGCTGTGGAGACTAGTAAGATCGTGTCTACAAGATGAGAAATGCCGCTCAACTATCGTGGCAGGTCAGGGAGTGCTAGAAGAGATACAAGACAGTATGTCAGAAACAGAGCGAGATAAGAGGTTAGGCCCTCAGAAAGAAAAAAGAAGAGGCATGCCTAAGGAAAGAGACCCTTCCAAAGACGTTCGGTCTGCGGAAGTGAGAGACAAGGGAAAATACGCCCTGCGAGAGAAATGTAAGGAGAAACAGGCCTCAGAAAAAAGATCTCTTTATCCGATGAAGGAACTAGAGGTTTTGGGGCTTGATATCTCTGAGTCAGAGGAACTAAGTCCCTCTGAAGAAGAAAACTTAGATAAAGAAGCAGCCCGCTATGAGGAGGAAAGATACCATCCAGATGGGCAGCTGCCGGAGCAAAATCGTAAGCAGAAAAAGGCGAAAGACAGAAACCGCGTGGCTCCCCAACCCGCGGTGACCTCATAGGCAGCAGTTCCGGTAGTTGCCCCCAGTGCTCCTCCGCCCTACGCAGACGGGTGCTGTTCAGACTCCTTTCTTTCAAAGGAAGATAAAAGAAAGATGTTACAAGCCTTTCCTGTGTTTGAGGCTGCAGAGGGAGGCCGCGTTCACGCGCCGATAGAATATGCCTCTATTAAGGAACTTGCTGAGTCAGTTAACAAATATGGAGTTGATGCTAACTTTACAGTCATGCAGCTTGAGAGGCTCGCCACTATGGCGATGACTCCAAATGATTGGCAAAATACGGTAAAAGCTGCTCTCCCTAATATGGGGCAATACATGGAGTGGAAAGCCTTATGGCATGATGCATCTCAAGTACAAGCGAGAGCCAATGCCAACGCGGAAGGCAGTCGAAGACAGTGGACATTTGAATTGTTAACAGGGCAGGGACAGTTCGTTAATGATCAGACAAACTTTGATTGGGGAGCATATGGCCAGATCTCTGCTGCCGCTATCAAAGCATGGAAAGCCCTCTCAAAGAAAGGAGAGGCCGGGGGACACCTAACAAAGATATTACAGGGCCCCCAGGAGCCATTCTCGGATTTTGTGGCTAGGATGACAGAAGCAGCGGGCAGAATTTTTGGAGATCCGGAGCAGGTTAAACCACTAATAGAACAACTGGTATATGAAAATGCTTTGCCAGAATGCCAGGCAATAATTACCCCTAGGAAAAGCAAAGGGTTGACAGATTGGATAAAGATCTGCCGAGGACTTGGAAGCCCACTAACTAATGCTGGCCTCGCAGCAGCTATCTTGCAAAGCCAGAATCGCCCAAGTCCTAACGACCGTAAAGTCTGTTATAATTGTGGCAAACCAGGTCGTTTGAAACAGGAATGTCGTACTCCTGCACAGAAAAAGACTCCAGGCTTATGTACCAAATGTAGGAAAGGCTATCATTGGGCCATTAAATGTCGTTCAGTTAGGGACATTCAAGGAAAGCTTATTCAACATAATTCCCCGCTATCGGGAAGAGATGAAGGTACTCCAAAAAACGAGTTTCTGGGCCCCAGATCCCAGGGCCCCCAAAAATATGGGACACAAGCCTACAACCAGGGGACACCTCTAGCTGCAGAGCTACAAGAGGCTCCGCAGGATTGGACCTCCATTCCACCTCCCAATTCTTACTAATGCCACATGTGGGTGTGCAGCTCGTCTCAGTTGATTTCAAAGGTCCCCTGCCTGAAGGGAGTGTTGGCCTTATTCTAGGTCGCTCCTCTCTAACATTAAAAGGGCTCGTGGTTCATCCTGGAGTGATAGACCAAGATTATACAGGAGAGCTTCAGGTTCTCTGTTCCTGTCCACAAGGCATATTTTCTATCTCCCCGGGAGATAGGATTGCTCAATTGGTTATTCTTCCAAGTTTACATAGTTGTTTCCCATCTACTGGAATGTCTAGAGGCTCTGCAGGGCTTAGTTCCTCTGGAACTGATTTTGCTCATTTGGTAGTAGACCTTAAAACTAGACCTACCTTGCAATTAATGATTGAAGGAAAGAATTTTACAGGAATTTTAGATACAGGAGCTGACAAAAGTATTATTTCCTCTAACTGGTGGCCT